>CAXKVT010000241.1:0-77500 GCA_964058875.1 Carex rostrata
TTTGTGAGAGAAGAGAGAGAAGAACTTACCACGGAAGAGCTAGATGGGGACTAGGGAGAGATATTCAACCGAGTTCCAATCATTCATTTCTCACTTGTTTTGATGGATTTAAGAGGAGAAGATGACTCTCTCTTTTTCTTTCTTCTGGACGGACACACA
The DNA here is from genome assembly GCA_964058875.1 of Carex rostrata. Lineage (NCBI taxonomy): Eukaryota > Viridiplantae > Streptophyta > Magnoliopsida > Poales > Cyperaceae > Carex > Carex rostrata. The sequence goes on from CAXKVT010000241.1 coordinate 160, forward strand.
AGAGAAGGGGGGAAGGATGGAGAGAAAGAAGGAGAGACAACAGGAATTTTGCTAATAAACCTCACATTGTCGGATAAAACGTTGTAACGTTTTGGTAAATCGTTGTAACGATTCAGCTGGTGAGAAACGCAAGAAATAGTGTATAAAACGCATAATTTGGTGTATAAAATGTTATAACGTTTTGGTAAATCGTTATAACGATTCAGCTGGTGAGAAACGCCAGAAATAGCGTATAAAACGCATAATTTAGTGTATAAAATGTTATAACGTTTTGGTAAATCGTTATAACGATTCAGCTGGTGAGAACGCCAGAAATAGTGTATAAAACACATAAGTTAGTGTATAAAACGTTATAACGTTTTTAGAAAACGTTATAACGGTTTAATTGAATCAGCCTTCATAAAATTGTCATTTTATCAAGTTTTATAGTGAAAAACGTTACATAACGTTTTAGGATTTTTTTTTTTTTTTTTTTTTTTTAACGTAACAATGTGAACTTGTGATATAATTAGATTTATTTAATTTATGTTAGATTTGTTAGATGTGATTACGTGAACTTGTGATATAATTAGATTTATTTTGAATATGTTAGATTTTATTTTTGAAATTCGGATTTATTTTTAATTGGTTAAAAAAATATGTTAGATTCATTTTGTGAATATGTGAAATATTTTGAACATGTTAGATTTATTTTGAAAATGATAGATTATTTTGAATAAGTTATATTTATTTCGAATATGATAGATTTATTATTAAGATTTATTTTTGAATATGTCAAGTAATTGTATTTATTTTTGAATATGTTAGATTTATTTTTAAATAGATTAGATTTTATCTTTGTTTTTCAAATTTTTTTTTCTGTTTTTTTTCCTATTTTTCTGTTTTTTCCAGATTTTTTAATTTATTTTTTTCTGTTTTTTTTTAAATATAGTTGTATTGAAATTCATTATATAACTAGGTTAGATTTATTTGTTGAATATGTTAAGTAATTGTATTTATTTTTGAATATGTTAGCTTTATTTTTAAATAGATTAGATTTTATCTTTGTTTTTTGAAATTCTTTTTTTTTTCTGTTTTTCCTATTTTTCTGTTTTTTTCCGGATTATTTTAATATTTTTTTCTGTTTTTTTTTTTTTAAATATAGTTGTATTTGAAATTCATTATATAACTAGATTAGATTTATTTGTTGATATGTTATGTAATTGTATTTATTTTTGATATGTTAGTTTATTTTTAAATAGATTAGATTTTAATCATTTATCTTTGTTTTTTTCAAATTCTTTTTTTTTTCTGTTTTTTTCCTATTTTTTCTGTTTTTTTCCAGATTTTTTTTAATTTTATTTTTTTCTGTTTTTTTTTTAAATATAGTTGTATTTGAAATTCATTATATAACTAGGTTAGATTTATTTGTTGAATATGTTAAGTAATTGTATTTATTTTTGAATATGTTAGCTTTATTTTTAAATAGGTTAGATTTTATCTTTGTTTTTTGAAATTCTTTTTTTTTTCTGTTTTTCCTATTTTTTCTGTTTTTTCCGGATTATTTTAATTTTTTTTTCTGTTTTTTTTTTAAATATAGTGTATTTGAAATTCATTATATAACTAGATTAGATTTATTTGTTGAATATGTTAAGTAATTGTATTTATTTTTGAATATGTTAGTTATTTTTAAATAGATTAGATTTATCTTTGTATTTTGAAATCTTTTTTTTCTGTTTTTTCCTATTTTTTCGTTTTTTCCGGATTATTTTAATTTTTTTTTCTGTTTTTTTTTAAATATAGTTGTATTTGAAATTCATTATATAACTAGATTAGATTTATTTGTTGATATGTTAAGTAATTATATTTATTTTTGAATATGTTAGTTTATTTTAAATAGATTAGATTTAATCATTTTATTTTGTTTTTTCAAATTCTTTTTTTTCTGTTTTTTCCTATTTTTTCTGTTTTTTCCAGATTTTTTTAATTTTATTTTTTTCTGTTTTTTTTAAATATAGTTGTATTTGAAATTCATTATATAACTAGGTTAGATTTATTTGTTGAATATGTTAAGTAATTGTATTTATTTTTGAATATGTTAGCTTTATTTTTAAATAGGTTAGATTTTATCTTTGTTTTTTGAAATTCTTTTTTTTTCTGTTTTTCCTATTTTTTCTGTTTTTTCCGGATTATTTTAATTTTTTTTTCTGTTTTTTTTTTTAAATATAGTTGTATTTGAAATTCATTATATAACTAGATTAGATTTATTTGTTGAATATGTTAAGTAATTGTATTTATTTTTGAATATGTTAGTTTATTTTTAAATAGATTAGAGTTTAATCATTTTATTTTTATTTTTTCAGATTCTTTTTTTTTCTGTTTTTTCCAGATTTTTTTAATTTTATTTTTTTTTGTTTTTTTTTAAATATAGTTGTATTTGAAATTCATTATATAACTAGGTTTACATTTTTAAATATAGTTGTTTTTTTAAGTAATTGAATTTATTTTTGTGAATAGGTTTACATTTTTAAAAAATGTCATCTCATCGTGATTCGGTCACTTCGGTGCAAGAAGATATCGCGAGAATGTCGGCCGATATTTTTGGCCCCGAAATACCAACTGTAAATTATCCACAAGATTATCCACAAAATTATTTTGATAGTTCCTCTCAAATGCCGTTACCTAATTATCCACAACCTCCCCAAAATTATCAAAGAAGGGACCAAATGCTACAAACAAATTATCAACAAAACCCCCAAACGGGTGCACCGTATTATACTTCAAATGATCCAAACGTATTCATTCCACAAGAATCACATCAACTACCACCACCGTATGCATATGGAGGCACTTCTTCCGTTGCATCGTCGAGTCAACTCAACCCCCCTATTTCAGGTACTCCTTCGACAAGTGTCACTGAAATTCAAGAAGAAAGTCTCGCTCCTCCTCCGCCAATTGTCCCCCGCCCCCCCCCCCCCCCCCCCCACAACAACCAGCAGCAAAGAAGGCTAGAAGACCTCCCGAATACAACCAATATTGGTTTGAATGGTATGATGTGACCAAAGATGACGACGGCTACTTGAAAACTCTTTATTGTAAGGTAGACCATTGCAAGAAACCTTATTTTGTTTATAAACAAGCTAGTGGTATGAGTAGCTTTAAAAGACATGTTGATGTGCATATTAGAAAGGGTGAAAACTATAACCCGAATAGTACCGCGCAAATTCAAACCCAAATCACCCCGGATGGTACTTTAACCAACCCAAAATTTGATGAAAAAAGAATGCTTAGTGAATTGGTCCTGTACGTTACCCACAAAGAACAACCAATAAGTATGGGTGGTTGCACTAGTTTTGCCCGGTTGGTAATTCGGGGGTGTGCTCAACCATTATACAAGAGGATCCATCATAGAAAGATGGTTGGTGAAATAAAAAATCAGTTTACCAGCATAAAAAATGAGCTCCGAGGTACATTTGCATACCAAAACAATAAGGTCTCAATTACCTCTGATATATGGACTGCCGGTAAACATGGCCTTGGGTACTCTTGTGTTACCGGGCATTGGATCGATGATCAGTGAGTATTACAAAAAAGGATATTAAGTTTTCGAGTGTTGGATTCCCCGCACACTTCAAATGTAATTTTCAAATCCATTATAGAGGTTTTACAAGAGTATAACCTTAAGAGGGATATGGATAACAAGATTTTTTCTATATCTTTCGATAATGCTAGTAACAATATAGTTTCCATTGAAATTTTTAAACGGTCACTAAATCCAATTATGAATGGTGAAATGTTTCACCAAAAGTGTGCTTGCCACATACTTAATCTCGTCGTGAAGGCGGGCCTTAAAACAGAAGCCGTAAAATTATTGATAATTAAATTTAAGGATGCTCTCAGCCACATTGTTTCAAACCCGCAAAGAAAACAACGGTTTGCATTGATGTGCGTCAATTATGGATTGAGCAAGTTGAAAGTTCCTTGGGATATAGATACCCGTTGGAACTCTACCTATAGGATGTTGAACCGATGCCTTCCTTATAATGCTGTCATAGGGGAATTTTTGAGAAGCTCCACCCCCGAGGGAATGGCATTGGAACCCGACGCTGGGGAATGGGAGCAACTAGAAAGGCTTAGAAATTTTCTATGAACCTTTTTTACAGCAACCGTCAAACTATCCTGCTCGTACTCACCGACGTCATTTGAGTTGCTCAAACATCTCTATAGCATCTCCAAGGTGTATCGCGAATTGGAACAAGTTGAAACCCACGATAAATCTCTCACGCCGATCGTAGATGCCATGAAAGAAAAATTTCTAAAATATTGGGAAGATGTACCCCTCCTGGCCATTATCTCAAGCTGCCTCAACCCGGCATACAAGAAGTATTTCACGATCAGAATGGTTCAAGCGTACAAAGAGAATCTACATTTGGACAACACTGGGGTGGAGGCACACGTGAATTCGAAGTTCGATGAGATGTTCAACTTATACAACTCAAGAATGGGTAACAACCAAAATCCGTCTTCGTCCCGTGCCCCTAGGTAAGAATATCTACATTATTTGTAATATCTACATTATTTATAACATCTACATTATTTGTCCACTAATTTTTTTTATTTTTAATAGTTCCACTTCCAGAAGCACTAGCAGTGGTGGCTTGTTAGCAGATTTCCAGTCAGAGAGCCGATCGCACACATCCACAAACGAGTTATTGAGCTATATGTCGATGCTCAACGAAAATGAAGATGTTGACATCATGACGTGGTGGAAGAGAAATGGAAGGGGCTATCCAACACTGGCGATGATGGCCCGTGACGTATTTGCCGTACCCGTGTCAACCGTCCCTTCCGAAAGCTGCTTCAGTTCGGCGAACAGGATCCTCTCTGATAAGCGCAGTAAGTTGGGTGCACATGTTTTTGAGAGACTTCTGTGCTTGAAAGATTGGATTGATGCTGAGGAGCGCAATCAACATCGAGATCAACAAGAATCATCATCCGGAGTCGAGACTGAAGAAAGCGGTACCGAGCTGCCCAGTGATATTTCGGATTCAGACGGTGCGGAAGAGAGCGAGCAATGGTACATGAATCTGAACTACTAGTTAGGTAGTATCGGTATAAATTTCTAACTTCTTTTAATATTTATGGTTATTTTTTAAATTATAAATTTCTAAACAATTCAATTAGTTTTTAAATTATTCATTCTAAATAAAAATTACTAACAAAAAAAAAGTTAGAACTCCGCCTATGTTATTTTACATAGCCGATCCCAAGCCCGGAATAAAGGAGGAGGGTAACTTTTATTTTTTAATCTATTACTTTAAAATAATTCATAATTATTTTTAAAGTAATTGATTTAAGAAGATTTTCATTTATATTTTATTACTTTGAAAGTTTGAAGTAATTAATTTCAGCTATTTTTGATTTATATTTTATTTAACCAATTAAAATAAATGAACGTTTAGAAAATATATTATTGTTTTAAAATGAACGTTTTCACAATATATTATCAATTTAAAAATGTAAACTAAAAATTTCGAGATATAAATAAATTATGAAACTATATAAGACATAAATAAATAAATAGATTTGTACTTAGCCGAATAAAAATACAAATTTATGCACAAATAATTTTCATATATAAGATTACAAATTTTATTTATTTAGGAATTATAAAAAATTAAAAATTAAAAAAAAAATTAAAAAAAACAGAAAAGGAAAAAAAAACAGAAGCGAAAAAAAAAAGAAAAAAACGGAAAGAAGAAAACAGAAAGGAAAAAAATCAGAAGAGAAGAAAAAAAAAAAAAAACCACGGACCGGACCAGTACCCGGATATCCGTACCCGAGGTACCCGTACCCGAGGTACCCGTACCCGAGGTACCCGTACCCGTCAACCCGTAACGGGTACGGGTAATAAACGGGCCGGATAGAGATATTGAAAAAAATACCCGTCTACACGTTACGGGTTTTACCCGTACCCGTCCTACCCATTTACCCGTCGTACCCGTTACCCGTAACGGGTAACCCGGAACGGGTCACGGGTTACCCGTTAGCAAAACACTAGCCGTACCCCTCTGTTGCCGCCTCTTTCTCTTGAGTATAAGTATCTCTATCTCTCTCTTGTTGGGACTGTTTTGGTTGCTTGTTGTTTATTTTGCTCATGTGTTGAGATTTTTGCCTATTCCCCTCTGAATTCTGAAAATTCTGTTGATTGAGAGAGAGATTATAGCCATAGGGCTTCCGATTGTGATCCTTGATCGAAACCTTTGCGGTTCTGGTGGTGCTTGCTTGGTGCTGTGCTGGTGCAGGCCTTGGGCTGTCTGGGTGCTTGCTTGGTGTCGTTCTGGTGTTCGAATTTCCAACAGCCGCTCTATTATCCTCTCTCTGAGCTTGCTCCAATCGGGTAATTTTTGAGTTACCTCGTTTACTTGATCGGATTTTTGCCTTATCGGGTTATTAGAATAAATTTCACCTTACACGGGTTGTTGATTTTCCCGGCAAATGGTGCTGAATTGAGGCTTGAGCCATGTGTTGATTTCTGGCATGCCTGTTCTGATCTAACCTGAAGCTTGGTTCTGTTTTGCTGGTTCTATTGTAGCTTGGCCTGGTCTGTTCTGTTTTGCTGGTTTTGTTGTTGCTTGGCCTGGTCTGTTCTGTTTTGCTGGTTCTGTTGTTGCTTGGCCTGGGCTGTTCTGTGTTGCTGGTTGTGCTTGTTGATGTGTATGTAATGCTGGTACTAATCGGTACTGGTTCAGTGATACCACCGGTACTGTGCTGAATTTATCCGTGTATCAGACTTGACTTGACAGGGACCAAATCATAAATAAATTAATTTGAGGGTTATTTGTGCAAAATGCACATCCTTGGGAATTTTATAAAGAGGAGGGGTCCAGGTGCAATTTTGTTGGTAAATTGGACTTGGCCCTTTTTTTTTGTTTGGTTCGGCTGAAAATTAAGTTGGGCTTTTATTTCTGTTGGGCTTTTATTTCTGTTGGGCTTAAATTGAATTAATTCATTCATTCATAAAAGGCTTGGGCCTTTCTTTTTTGGGCCTATGTAGAAATTTAAAATAAAAGGGATGGATTGGGCTTGGCTTTATTTATAATTATGGTATTTGAAAATTTTCCAAACAGCGTAATTGTCAAACTTATAAAGCCGCTTTTAAAATCAGATGCTTACGTAAACTTGAACTAGCTCGGGAAATGATTATATCATCCAGGGGGTCTTGATGCCTCGATAATAGCTCATAACATAATTTGAGCAGATACTAAAATAACTTGATTGGACACCTGTATGATTCCAAAACAAAGCAAATTAAAACACCCAACACATTAAACTAAAGTAAAAGTTTCATAAAAAGTTTTTAAAAGTGAAAATAATTCTTTTAAACATTCTTCGAACGTGAACAAAAATTTGTTGCCATTTAATAAAGGACAATTAATTAGCGACGAAAAATATTCGTTATGAACTTAGATTCGAAACGACTAATTAAACGTAGAAATTAAATTAGTTATAAAAATAACGAATTGCGTGACTTAGGAATAAATTAATTAGAAAACACGTAAAATAATTAAGGGTTCCGTTTTTAAAATTTTATAAACGAATTATACATCTAAATTATAAAATAGTTTAACTATATTAAAATGGATTATAAAATTTACAATAATCATATAATTAATATATTTAAAAAAAAATATTTACCTTAGGGATTTTTAATTATAAATTAACTTTCGAAACGGAATTTCGACCCATTTTAAATTTATTTATAGTCCGTTTAAAATAAATCAAGTAGATAGAAATTTAAAATATATTAGTTAAGTAAAACACGTGTAATTTACCGTAACTCTCGAATAATTAATTTTGGTCTGCAGATAATTCGAAATTTAATTTTCACAAGCAATATATCTTCAAATTAAATTATTAAAAATATAAATTTAATTAGGATTAAATTAGATTAAATTAGATCAAAGTAAACGATCAATATCTGACGAACTTATAAGTTCAGGATTTTTTTCATACTAGTTGTCATGCATTCTTAGTACTTCCGTACTAGTTCAGGATTTTTTTCCCTCTTTTTATTTTTTTTTTGAGTTACTGTTTATATTTCCTTTTGTTTATCTCAGGAAGAGTATAAATTTGGAGAAGAGGTGGGGAAGATGTCATGCAGCCATTACTATCAAGTAAACTGTATTCATTAATGGCTCCGGCTGAAAAATTGGTGCCCCATTTGCAAAGCTTTGGCTTCTCCCTCGTCATAGACTCAATTTTAAATTAAATATGGGTCATTTTTGTAATTTCTCAGTCTTTTGTACACAGACAGATGTTTCTACTTTGATATTTAGAAACCAAAGATTATGTTAGAATACATCCTTTTTGTTGTTGTTATTTAATTTAATATGTACATTCAACCATTCAATCAATGAAACAGAATAAAATTCTATTGATATGCTTTTGCACACTTTATCATTTTCTATAATTATTGTTACTATGAAATTGTGGGAATTAAACTGATTGATTTTCTTAGCGTGAAAATTCAAATTAGGTGGAAAGTCCAAAAGTTACTTCTGCATTTAGTAACATGGCCCGGATTCACTTAGCAGCCTCTACAGTAGTTTTAACATATTTGTCACATATTTACAAGTATGCCAAGGTTTCGCATATTTACCAATATGTGACAAACAGTAATGAGGGTTACTTCTATAATTTCAGGTTTTAATTTATCTTCTCTAATGATATCAGGTTTCGCATCTCTAATGAAACTGTGGCACATATGAGGTAATGCTAAAGGAAGACCGGGGGCGGGGTGGCTGCGAGTTTGACCATCGCGATTCAATCTCAGGAGTTCGCGCGAGATCTTTATATGCAGATTGTGCAGTTCTTCAAACCGGTAGGTGTATATTATCACAAGATCCATTTGTTATTACTATATTTAGTTACTCCAAATTGTGATGGTAATATACTTAGTTTTCAACTTAATTTGTTCTTGCATTCTCTCTTCTCCCTTCTCTGTTTTCAACTTAATTTGTTCAAACATCTTTTTACATCCAAAAACAGTGATTGACCAAACCTAATACTAACACAAACGCATCAGCCCCAAAAAGTAGTATAATAATAGATTTAAATTGTCTATTGATTTAGCATCATGTTTGTGCCATTTTCCTAATATCGTCTTGGACATTTTTTAGTATATTTTTCTCCGAAAAAATTAGTTGGTAGACGAGTTGTTTTCGAAAGAACTCAGCTTGTACCTGAATAAGTATATGCAACGAAATTAGTATTGTGAAACCAAAAAATGAAGTTAAATTTTAGAAATGACATAACTACCTCTAAAGACGAGTTATACATATCATTGCCGTCCCATAATTCGATAAATTTTAAAGCAAACAGCCCACAAGAGTGGTCATCTTGTTGCTGTGTAGCCTTAATCAATTTCACAGGCCAATCGGTAATATCTAGGTGTAAGTACTTGGTCCAGAGGTCTTTGTCGGTATCGAGTGCAAGAGATAAAAAACTGGATGCTATTGCGCTACAATTTTGTAAGTAAATTAGTAATTGCAACAATGCACAATGTTGTATGAAACATATATATAGCTCCCAAATACTTACCAAATTGAGCGTCATCTCAGCATAGAGACTCGAATGCTTAGCTTTAGAATCTAATATTTGAAATTGTTTTAATCCGAAATTAAGAACACCTACGTACCAATGCATGTTCCGATAATTGATAGGGAAGAATACCTACAAATTAACATCATCATTAAACGGGTTATATTTCTTCCAACGTAGGTATTATGATTAAAAAATCATATAATTTACATGTACGTACCAAATCATTATTCAGAAATTGACTACCCGTTTGTGCCCACCTCCTTAAATCACGACCCCTAGTGGTGTTTTTTATGTTAGATCGGGCGTATAAACAAGTGTTGCACGTATCCACTGCCATAACTGTGAGGAGGCAGTGCCGAGTAGGGTCCATAATGTTGATCCCACAACCAAGTACCTATTCAAAAGAACGTGAGATTTAATACATGAATTAAGGAAAATGTTGACTTAAAAATGTACCTTATCATTAATCCATTTGAAAGGGCCTGTCTCGTTGGTAGGCCGGATAAGACAATTCATGTCGTCGCATGTCAATGTAAGAGGCCCAATCTCACAGTTCATTATGACAATTTCAGCACTAGGGTCTACATTTCTCACATACTGTACTGCTGCCATCTCCATCTTAGTTAACCCGATGTCATATATATCTGAATAATAAAAATTTATAAAATATTTATAGGAGAAACATGGCTGCCTACAATTTTATAGAAGTAGGTTACTACAATAAATGCATAAAAGAGTTAGTGGTTTGACTACCAACTGTCAACTTCATACCATAATTTGGTTGGATGAATCCATATGTATGTCTCTCTTGTTCTCTCAGCCTACTTTCTTTTGTCTTGTTTGATTTATGCTTCTCACTTTCACCTCCATAGTCGTCAAACACCATATGACTTCTCTTTTTATTCTCTGCCATTTTCTCCGGAGTTTTGGTCGGCAGCTGCCATACAGATTCATGCCTCATTTTCTGCATAAATTACATGATGTTGTTAAGACATGTGTTTGTTACAATCTGTTACCAAGACATGAGTCCTAATATATTAATCATGAGTACCTTCTTTGAAAGGGTTGATGTCCATAGTTCCTTACTAATTTCATTCACCTCAAAGCCTTTACCAACATCATTGTAGTCCATTTTACAATTTGAATCCAATATCTGAAAATTATAATTAGTATAAACTTTAGTTGAGGGATAAAAAACAGTAGCTAATCCTATGCAGAAAAAAAACAGTAACCAATGTTGGATGTAATTAAAAAAGAAATGGTAACCTGGACCTCATCGGGAAATGAATTGTGATCTCCTTCAACTTCTGAAAGGGTAAGCTGCTGAATTATACTTCCGTGGAACCGTCCATATCGACGCTCATAGTTTTCCCTACATTCCATCTTTTCACGGGTCCATTTGGACATTAAGGGACGATGGTGTTTGAAACAGTTGTTGGCTGTAATTTCTTGTACATGCTCGTAGTACTACAACTACATTAAAGCACAAGTGACACAGAGCTATTTTGCATAGCATTATGCATGCAACAACTGGCCACTATTTAACTGGGCATTCTAATCTGATTTCCTTTGTCTTCCATTTGAACTCCCAAAAACCACACATAAGAAGCTGAACCAAGTTAAGGAGTTTAGTTGCACATGCTTATAATAAGATTGTACTATTAGGAACCATAAACGTTGATGACTATTTGATCTAAATCGGTACAAATCAGGTGCTATCCAGCAGTTCACTAATTAGATATCTCAAGTAACAAGCAAACCATAATGATATTTATTTCTCTCTAAAGGTTTTTTTTTTCTAACTTGGGGTCAATAGTAGTGCCATAAAATTAAAAGAGTTAGGCTGGGGTGCTATGGATAGCATAGAGGCCTCTATGCTACGGCTCAATATTCGAGTTTTCAAAATCCAAACGGTCGATCTGAACCGTTCATCTTATTCTCCATATTAATATCTGCTTGGAGACCAAATTTTACATTTTTCTGAATTTTTTTACTATTTATTAAGCCACTTTGAAAATCGCTAATCCAACGGTTTTACTGTTTTGTGCAGCCACCGTTGGATCAACAATTTTGTAAAATACTTAATAAATAGTAAAAAAATTCAGAAAAATGTAAAATTTGGTCTCCAAGCAGATATTAATATGGAGAATAAGATGAACGGTTCGAATCGACCGTTTGGATTTTGAAAACTCGAATATTGAGCCGTAGCATAGAGGCCTCTATGCTATCCATAGCACCCCAGCCTAACTCAAATTAAAACCTATGAGTTAGAAAATTACTTGGAGTAATATGAAGTTGCCCTCTATGCGCATCTTTGTAGATTTATTTCGTACGAGGCTGCGATGCAAGAACGATACTGTGAACTCGGCCCAAGTGTACATAGATACTCGATCGACGTTTTCCACTATATTAACATACTCCCAATGTATACGATCATCCACTGGTTGGGCTAGAAGTCCAGCAATCATCAACAATAAAAATATTCTAACAAAGTTCTCATCCTCGTGTCAAGGTTTAAAATGCGGGACTTAAGATCGCGAAAAGATATGTTGTGGGTATTAGGATTTTCAAGTTGATTGAGAAGAGCCACGTTTGGAGCTTCTCTCATAAACATGTCGATATGAATGCCTTCATTACTCAAACCCATAATACAATAGGCATCCCATGGGGTGAGTGATACATTCTTTTCACGAATACGAAATGTCTGGACATCCAATTGGTAGGCTTTGCTGATTGTTGCTATCAACAACCAACTGATCAATATTGGATGTAATTTGAAAAGACAACCAAAACCTAAATTTGAAACTTTTTCCCTTTGTTCAGGTTTTAAGCCGTCGAGCATAAGCACGAACTGAGCTGCCCGATCTACTTCCATAAATTCCAATGCCATGATCAAATCGTGTGGCAATACTTGATGCTACAAAATAAAATAGTATAAAAAAATCATGAGTAAAGCAATAAGTAAAGCAACACTTGGATGTCTACTTGCTTTTTTGAATTTGAGCTTTATAATTACTTAAATTTCTGAATTTTCAGGAGTGGCGATTACATCAACTAGCCGGTAGGAATTGCTAGACAATGACCGTTTTGGGCCTCTTTGAGATGATTGGTATACTTTTTTTTCCACTAAATACAAGAATTAATGTAATTTTGGTTTTTTAAGTAGTGCAAATTACACAGTGGTCCTAAAAAATATTGATAGAACATGGCCACTAAATATGAGCCGGTGCATCCAAATATCAATGGTTGTGATCCTGTTTCAGAACTACCAATTTGGTTACATTTGCACATAGTTTCCTTGCTTAACCAACAAAATCCTTACTGTCAACTTCAGAAAATTGCTCCAGTATACTAAGTTTTTGTTGGATGGTTCATATTCATTTGATTGGTTGGTTATGCTATATTATGAAGGCTTCATTTGAATGAAAAGGACATAAAAGTAATTTTCTGAAATCTATGTGTATTAATGAATATTTTCATACTTAATTTTGAAAAATAGGGTTTGGATTGTATGAAAACCAAAATTTGGGGTTGATTGAACAGAAATAAGTCAGCAGCCTTGTTGATCACAAGTCAGGTCCGTAGTCATCTTTTATGTCTTGAAAGCATTTAAAAGTCAAATAAAAGAAAATCATCCCAAAAAAAAAAAAAACAAGCTGGACTTACATAATGTTGATCATAAGCTTGACAACTTAATTTTTTGTTGAATTCTTTAAAAGTATGTAGTAGAAGAAAACTTGATATTTGATGCAAGTTATGATTCAAGAAGAAAGCTTGGTATTCTCTGATTCAAGAAGAAAGCTCCATATGTTTAGTGTCTAGTTATTTGATATCAAGACAAGATTGAACTGTTTTTAGTATGTAAGCTCTGATCATATTTGTCCTTGATACATCATTTATGCCTTGGAGAACTAAAAACTAAATTGAGAGTTCTTATGCACATTTTGGTGCACTTTGTGTCTTGGAGAACTAAAAACTCTGAAGTTGACCTTGTTTAATTCTTTTTATTTTTCAAATAGCTGTAAATTTTGTTTAGGAATTGTATACGAAATATTTTCATTTGAAATATTAATTCAAGGTGACTAGTTATTGTGCAAAGGAGAGTTTTTAGTTCTGCCGAAATGAATGGTATTTGCAAAAGAGAGTTTTTATATTATTTTGTGCAAGGAGAGTTTTTATATTAATTTGTGCATTAATGAATGGTATTTGCAAGTTATTGTGCAAATGAGAGTTTTTATATTATTTTGTGAAAGGAGAGTTTTTAGACATATTGTTCTGCACACTGCACACGTGCACACGTTGAAAGGAATGAGTATCCTCTGCATTAAATCTAAAAGGATTTTTTTGAGTTTATAAATCTCAACCTTCTAGTTTTAAATGGAGCCAATCCGGATCCTACTTATGATATAGGGGTTCTTTTATATAAGTGCAAATTTAGTCTACACGAATCTTAATACAGAACGGACGGTCAAGATTCATTAACTCAAAAAATTTCCTTTTGAGTTAATGCAGAGGATACAAATTCCGTTGAAAGGGTGTTCTCTCCTCCCAATGTCAAAACACAATGATGGTATTTGCATTAATGAATCGATATGATGGCCTCTGATGGATGGGTTAGAAAAATAGTTAGATATCTTTGGACCAAGTAAGATGGACCAATTAGAACCAAGATGCTTTGGAGGTTTGTCTAGAACTAGATTCATCATTAATTAGTGTATCTGGTCTGGTGGCGGGTAGGAACTAATAAGACCAGAATATGTCGTCAAAATGCTGGTTTACAAGTAGGGGTGATTAATGAGCGAGCATGAGCGAGTTAGGGTATGCTCATGCTCGCTCATTAAGTAAATGAGCGAGTTGTTAATGAGCGAGTTTAAATGAGCGGATAAATGAGCGAGTTGTAAATGAGCGGGTTTTTAATGAGCGAGTTATGAGCAGCTCACGAGTTATGACTTATGACTCATAACAAAATTATATAGTGTACACACGCATAACAAAATTTGTTAAAAGTCATCATTACAAATTGTCATAATTTATTTAAAATAAAATATAATAAAAATTCAACAAAAATATAATTATATTACAAAAATAGAATAATCCAACAGAAACTAATAAAAATTCAACAGCTATCGTCTTGTCGATTTTGACGGTCCTACTTGTGACATACAGATAGATATTTCCTTGTCACATACCTACAAATTTGTATTATGAAAACAATAATGAAAATTCATCTTAAACAAGCAACAAGCAGTTGGGATTTTAAATTGCTAATTTAGAATTAAACCTTCATCTTAAACAAGCAACCTTGGTTCTGCCGATTTACAAAAAAATGAATATGAAATCATGAATATTAGTATATTACACAAGATTAAATGTTACATTGTGCTCACTATATTACACAGGATTAAATATGAAACTATGCTCACTATCTATCAATCTTAATGAGGCAAGGTTGATGTTACACAGAATTACACATGATTAAATGTGGCAGGGATTAGATGTGACAAATTCTTAATGAGCGAGTTATGAGCGAGTTGAGTCATGCTCATGCTCGCTCATTAAGTAAATGAGCGAGTTGTTAATGAGCAAGTTTAAATGAGCGGATAAATGAGCGAGTTTAAGTGAGCTTTTAATGAGCGAGTTATGAGCGGCTCACGAGTTATGAGCGATTTACTCACCCCTATTTACAAGGAATTCACATCCTCTCCAATATCTGATAAGGGAATTTTATTTTTTATCATTTAATAATTTTTTTAATTTATTTTATTTTATATTTTTACTTTTTGCATGTTTATTTATAATTTTTTTTTTTTAAAAAGTATTTTTTGCATTTTTTGACAACAATGCATACAAAAAAAACTTTCTAAATGATTTTTTGACAAATAAAACTGGCATTTTTTGCATTTTTTTGACATATAAAAAATTATATATAGTACCTTGATCATTTTTTGGACAACATTTTTTGAATTTTTTTTATAGTAATACATTTTTTTTCATTTTTTTGGCATTTGTTGTATTTATTTTTGGACCGTTCGTTTTCACGCGGGAATTTAAGGGTCGATCTGCAACAAAAGGTGTCGAAATATGATCTAAAATGATCAAGGTACAATATTGAACGCAACCAACAAAAAAGTTTGGAAGTTTCATTATGTATGAGCTTCGATCGAACACGAAATGTTTATGGCCATACGATGCTTTAATTTTTGATCAACTAGATGGATGGCTAAATGGAAAAAAAAATTCATCAAATTTTCATAGAAGACAAGAAATGCAGTGCTCTTTGATTTCAACGGTCCCGATCGGTCAACGGACGATGCACTTTCATGCGCCTTCATTAACTTAGAAAGCAAGAGTTTATGTTTCACGAAACATAAACTCTTGTGTTGTGAGTTAATGAAGACGCACAGTGATCTATCTTCCGTTGGTCGATCGGGACCGTTGAAATCGAAGAGCACTTCATTTATTGCCTTCCACCCAATTTTGATAAAAATTTGTTTTGTTTACACTTCCATCTAGTTGATCAAAAATTAAAACATCGCATGGCCATAAACATTTCGTGCTGGATCGAAGCTCATACATAATAAAACTTTCAAACTTTTATGTTGGTTACATTCAATTTTGTATCTTGATCATTTTAGATCAGCTTTGGAATTATTTTGTTGCAGATCGACCGTTGATTTTCCGCGTGAAAACGAACGGTCTGCAAAAGTTTTCCAAATTTGAAAGGACATATAATGATCAAAATCTATAAAAATGCTATTGATAAGTATTATTTGGCCATATAAAATGTAAAAATATTTTTTTAACTGTTTTTACATATTGATTGCTATAAAAAATGCAGAAAAATGCAAAAATACTTATTTTTTTATTTAAAATAAAATAAATAATAATGCAGAATGTAAAAAAAAAAGACTTATTTTTAATAAAAAAAAATAAAAAATGAAAAAATTACTTAGATAAGATTACTTTCAGTCTAAATAAACTATTTTCAATTTTTTTTTTTTTTTTTTTAATAATAGCACTCCTGTCTCAAAATTGAAAATCACTCGTCTCCAGTAAAGAAAGGAGCTCTGTGCCAGAACGTATTCGAACGGTTGAGATTTTCCAAAAAGTCACGCAAAATATGAGATATCTGAAAGGATGGGAATTCGTAGAGAAAGGGAGCCAACGGGTTGCGATCACACGGATCGCTGACGTGGCTATACATTTTTTGACGAATCCCGCCAAAGAGACGCTATCATTTCGTTTTAATCCCTGTACCGCCAAAGAGAGGCTATCATTTTTTGACGAATCCCACCAAACCCTCTCCGTCTCCGCCACCCCCTTCGACGCGACCCGACCGAATCCCGCCAAAACCCCTTGCTAGAATTTGACATCGTCGTCGACGGGAGGGGGTTCGGCTCCGCGATAACTTAGAGCAGATATCTCTCTCTCGATTTGGATTTTCTGTCGACAACTTATCTGATCGGTTTGATTTTTCAAGGATTTGTTTTTGTTCTTTAATTTTGGTTCTTATTAGTTACTTGGATTGGTTAGATTTAAGCTTGGCCTAGGTAAAGTTTGTTCTCTCGATTTTCTTGTCAAATTGGATGTATTGAATTAAAATTAATGTTGTATAATATGCAGGGACTGCCTATGCTCATGGGCTGAAGCATGCGACTGGCGATTTTGTTGCTAAGGTAAGATGCTGATCTTTCTCACCTTGTAATTTTCAATTGATCCTTTTTTAGGTTAATTAATCTCTCTCTCTACCAAACATAGTCGTTCAAAAATGGAAACAGGTGCAAACATAGTCTTTCCTTGTGCTTACTCATGCCTAAACTAACCAGGAAACAAAATGAAACAGGTGCAAACATAGTAATTGGGACCCGGTATGTCAAAAATGGAGGTGTACATGGTTGGAACCTCATGTGCAAATTGACAAGCAGGGGCGCTACTGTACTTGCACAGACTCTTCTTTGGCCAGGTGTTTCTGTAATGGATGTTGATAATGGATGTTAATAATGGATGTTAATGAGATTGTACTTGACTGTCTCATTTTTGTGGAGTGTTGTCATGGATGTTGTTTGGAATACTTTTTTTTTTTTTTTTTGAGATTTAATATTTGTTGAAAACTCAACTGAAGCTTAACTCAGTTACCTGTGTACTGATAAGGGGATATAGTTGTTATTGCTAACTTTTATATATATGACGTGTGACTTTCGGTTGCTCTGGTGATGTTGCTTTTTATATTCTACATTTTGCAAGAATCAAGCTTTTGGAATTCATGGTTTTTGAATTATTCATCTTCTTCCCTAGAGGACCCTCGGTACCTAAGGTTTGTTCAAATGGGTATTTAAAAGTCAATTAAGCAGCAATCATTGTCCAATGAAACTTTGATGTACCCTCAAATTGGGAATGTAGATCAACATCAAACTCAACTGAACATAACTTATGTTCAAATCGAGCAACTTAAAACTAAACAGTAAACACAAACCAAGCCATGAACAAACTGAATAGACATGGAAGAACTGAAGAAATGACTTGAATATTCATGGATTCTAGTTTTATCTGGTGCATATTAAGAGTGTATTATGAGATTGTTTAAGCACAGTATGGTACTCCCAAATTTGCAATAAAGCACTCCACAAAAATGGAAATATTACAATATAAAAATAAAAATAGAATTGGTGCACCAGATAAAGCACAGTATGGTACTCCCAAATTTGCAATAAAGCACAGTATGGTACTCCCAAATTTCCCAAATTTGCAATAAAGCACTCCACAGTATGATACTCCCAAATTAGCAACAAGCACTATGAATTGGTGCCAATTTATTTGGATCGTTCTGCCTTGCCAGGATAACTAAATTAATTAAAAAAAATAAAAATATTACAATATAAAAAAAAATCAGCCTAATTGCCTGTATCATTGATAACCAAATTGCCCCTAAATGGAAATAACGTGACATGCAACAAGTGCAATTGTACTAATAGAAAATTATAAAACATTAAACATAATTGCAGCAAATATAGTGGTCTCATCACTGCAACAAACCAGAACAGAATTTAAGCATTCGAGTGATATATCTCAAAATTTGAGAAAATCAAAATAGAATTGAAATATTACATCCTTTTATAGCTGCCACAAATCAAAACCCTAACCCTGCCTATCACTAACTTGTGCATATGTAGCAGTACCACCCTCATTGAGAGATTCATCACTGAAGCTCTCATCAATGATGTCGTCATCCTCCTCTCTTTTTCTCTTCCCTAAGCATTATCTCATATCTGCTACAAAACATACTATTGTCACGTCTGCATGAAATAAAATTAAAACAACACAATTGACCTATTATACAAGGGAGGATGACATACCTAGGGACAAGTTTGGCAATTATGACACTCTTGCTCGTGGCAGTAGGTGACGACAAGTTCATATTAAACTGGTTGGACTTATGCCTAATTAAAGAAAGGATGGTTTTGATGGGATCTATTTTGGCAAGGATTGCATCTTTGTAGCTTAATTTGATTAGTTGATTCTTAATTTCCCAAGTACAATCAATTTTAAATTTCTGTCTAATTTAGCTTAATTTTACAAAGGGCACTTAATTGGGTTGTATTGAAGCTTAGAATATCTAAGAATCAAGCATACCAGAATGACAGAATATGAACACATACGGCAGTGAGTAAAATAGACTTTTAAATTCAAGAAAGCATGAAGAAAATTATCAATTTGTATGACACAAAGTACTAGCCGTCCAAAGGTCACGCCTAAGGGATAATTACCATACTAATCATCAAGTGTCAGTTGATGTTATATATACCAGTGCTGATACCAGTATCCGTAGCAGTGCTGATTTTGGTACTAGCCGTTACTGATTTTGGTACGTGCCAGAACCAGTAGCAGTGCTGATACCGGTATCAGACACAACAACAGTGCTGTTACCAGGTAGCTTACAGTAGTTTTGTTATTTTTGGGATATGGACCAAAAAAAATTTGCAATGAAAGTAAAGACCAAATCCGATAATTTTAGACACTTACATATTGTTCAAGACAAGTGCTTCAGACCACTACGACAATTCGTGGAGTTTCTCGATATTACTAGCAGCATCATTTTCGTACACACAAATGATAAAATTAATACAAATCTAGTGGGGTGATAAAATATAGAGATGGGACCCATTAATCACTTAAATCAAATGAAAACACTGATTAATAATAAGAAAATAAAAACAAGTAGCAGCAGCAAGCTAGCAACAGCAAGCTAGCAACAGCAAGCTGATATCAAAACAAGTAGCAGCAGCAAAAAACACATACTTTTGGTTAATTGGTTCAAAACAAGTAGCAGCAGCAAGCTGATATCACTTGCATCACTATGTGTGCCATTATCGGTACTGTTCCACCAAGTGAAACAAATTTAACTTCCACTGAGACAACTTTAATTAATTTATTTGGATCAACAAAACGTATCAAGGCACAAGCTGCAGCAGCCCTATTACAGAAATAAAGTTTATTAGGACCTATATTCATATTTTTATGTACCGCTTGGAGAAGTTGACATCTTTGTCGATTATGGCCTAGCATACCGCAATGCCCACATTTGTTCTTCCTCCTTTCTTCAAGTGAAGACTTTATTCTCTCATACTTCTTCTTTTTTGGTGCGCCTTTCGTCACAACAGGTTTCGGGTTCCCGATCTTCTGAGGTGATTTCTTATCACCTGGAACAACATCTTTTTCCACCTTAGGCTTCTCGATTTCTTTCGCAATTTCATTAAGCCGCCGTTGCTCTTCTTTTAACAGCTCTTTTGTTTTCACAAATTCTGCCCTCGACTTAGATGCTTGGTAGCATATTTCTTTGCATAGCTCTGTCAGCTCATGACACATTTGGACCTGCTCGGAAACCTGAAAATCCCCACCCTTCCTGTCCGAAGAAAACAATGACTTGGCAGTTTTGGTCCATCTTTCATCAATGCAACACTGAGGAATAAACGGGACATCCAAGTGTATCAATACAGCAAACACGTGACTGCATGGTATTTTCTCACATTCCAATTTGTAACATGTACATGTAATTTTTTCGATATTACCCTCAGAAACAAAGCAGTCCACATTCACCCGACTCTCCAGTCTACCTTTTGGAGCAAGGATGTACGTTGAGGATGTGTTGCTCTCGAGTTCTTGAATAACTACAAATTTCTCTGACTTTTCAATTTCCTCACGAACAATAGCAAAGACTTTTCGTGTGTAGTTGTTTGCTGCAGATTTCTCGAGATTGTAGAAAGGAGTTGTTAAAACTGGAAATGTTTGAGATGATCTGCAATCTAACTCTGCCTCTTTTGTGCGCATGCTCGTAACACACCGCTCAAGCTGCTCTACAGCCTTACACAAATACAACCTACTATTCATGTACTTGTGGATCTTGGAATTGAGGCTCTCGCTTCTCTGATTAGTGGACATTCCTAAGAACATCTTATTCTTTACAAAAGCCCCGGCCCATAATTGTTTTGACGCATAAATCTTCTGCAACCACTTTCTACTTTTTGGCCTTTTACTCACATTATCATCAAACTCTTGCCACTTGTTCTCAAATTCTTCAGGACTGTATGCCTTACTCATCAGCTTGTGGAACATTCGCATGACTTCTGAATCACGAATATACTTTTTCGCGTTCTCACCCATATGCCATGTGCATATCCGGTGTGCTGTGCCCGGTAATACTGATTTAATGGCCTCGCGCATAGCAAGGTCACCATCCGTAATTACAGCCTCAGGTCGTACTTGATACATGGCCTCCATAAATGCTTCAAGAAGCCATTCGTATGATTTCTTATGCTCACGAGAAACAATACCGCATGCAAAAATAATAGTGCTCCAATGATGATTGATGCCTAGAAAAGGAACGACTATCATTTTATACCGGTTCAGCTGGTATGTGCTGTCAAAGACAACTACATCTCCGAAGCTAGAATAATCGAGCACTGATTGAGCATCGGCCCAAAAGAGACTTGTCAAATGACCTTCTTCTGTGTCATATTTGAAAAAGAAATCTGCATCTGCTTTCTTCCTCTCATTGAAGTACTTTATCACTGAATCCGCATCATCTGCAAGCATCGCAACCCGCTCGTGCATGGAGGTAAAGTTATACAAATTCTTCAACTGATAACCACGGTGTTCGTATCCACCACTCCTTTGTTCCGTGTAATCTAATATTTGACAATTGCGGATATCTGATCTTCCAAGAGTCACTATCTCGGCCTTCTCAGCTTCATTAATAGAACAGTGAGATCGGAGGAAAGGAGTAGTATCACTAGATGCTAAACTGTGATTGTGAACATCTACATAGTTTGTCACCCACCATCTATCAACTTTCGGATCAAGTTTGATACAGAGCATAACGGGGCAGCCACAACGAGAGAGCGCTGAGGCTGCTCTTTTTCGATCTGGCTTATCCAAATTCTTCTCATCTCGAAAACCAGATTTGCTGCAGCAAAACCAACGTTGTGTAATTGTGCCATTCTGTGGATGTCTTCTAATTGTGCTCTTCCTTATGCTAAACCCATTTTTTTTTGCATAATCGTTATAAAATTCGTAAGCTTCTTCTTGGCTTGAAAAGGTCATATTAACAACTCTTTCATACTCTCTCAATGATCCTATGCCGACTTCATTAGCCTACAAATTATTTTCAACATAATGATCAGTTTGTGACACCTTTCTACTTTCTTTCAATATTTTACTGTTTGTTATTTTTCCCTATGTTCATATTTTCTTTGAGCAAATTATTCTTTTATTGAGTCCACAAGGATAGGGAAGAAAGAAAGATTAATAGCAATCTTTAATTTCTGGTAATAATCGATGGAAAGCATGCCATAAAAGCTAAGCAATCTCTTGAAACAGCTCAAAGGATGACCTTAACAAAATTGTTTGTAAAAGGGGGCAATGCAACTTTCTCTCTCTATTTTTTTTTTCTGACCCATAGGCTTGAATTAGTATCATCGTTTAAAAGCCAAATTACATGAAACCAATAAGGGGCCAACCAGAAATCAGGAAAGAGGGAAGTTGCAAAGTTGCAATGGAACACAACTATAACCGAGATCTAAAAATCTGAAACACAAAGACCTAAGACATGATTTTGAGTAATGACAGTTCTCCTTGGTGAGTAAAAATCAGTGAACAAAACTAGTTCAAGGAGAAGGGCAAAATTGACATTTTAAATTTAAAATAAAATCAAACTTACAAGTTAGCTTAAATTTTCAGAATGGGGAAAGAAGAAATAATCTCAATTTAGAATGGGGAAATAAGAAATTTGAGATGTTTCCATGAGCACACCAGCAATTTTCCCTGTGGTTTATGATTTACTTGCCCACCAACTAACTAGGAGCATTTCAATTATGCACGCAATTATAAAACAATAAGAGTTGAAATAGCCATTTCAATCAACATAAAATTCTATAACTTACCATGTCTTTTGCATTATGAACTGATCCATCTTGCTTGTCATTGAACACATCCATCAATACAAACCCAGGCGTCGGCGCTAGCGACGATGAAATTATGTTCCTGAGAGAATTGAAACAGTAAAAGTATAATGAGACTGAGATTTTGGATAAAAATTGCAGTCTGAAACTGAAACACTCAAGTAGATGTGACAACAAATATGAGAGGAGTCTTGATAGATTGGTTGGTTGAAGTAGCTAAAGAATACAAGCTTGTATCAGATATCATGTACCAGACAGTTTCATACATTGACCAGTTCCTCTCTTCTAATGTTGTGGGTGCGTGTAGAAAATGAGGAATGAATGTTGTTTTATGTCTACAACTTTGAGAACTAACAAAAACATGACATTAATGATTTGTTCTCTTCTACTTGTTGGACAGGAAACATGCTGGAGATTATTGAATGATGTAGATAAATGAAGAGGAAGGAACATCTAAGACCAATTGGAATGTGAGAGATAGGGAAATTAACTTAATACCTTTAGAAATCAGGGGCGATTGTGAGGTGTGAGGCGACAAGGTCAGATCGAGGCGGAGACAGAGAAAATGCGACTGATCGCGAGCTATGCAACGTATTGAAGCTAAATTGGTTGATTTGGGGAGAGTCGCTAGGGAGAAGAAGCATGAAGGGGGGCAAGAGGGTCAGACCGCTCGGTCAGGCTCAATTGAATGAAGAAGCGACTGCAACTGGGTCCCATTGTTTGAATAGCAGTCAAGAGGAACTTATCGCTGGTAAGAGGGTCCCTTGAGATTAGACCGAAGCAATTGTTTTGCCTAACTGAGCCATCTCAGCATCTTCAGGAAACGTGGCAGCAGACGTGGCAATTGGAGATTCAATAGAAGTCATTTCTTTATTGTTTATAGCAAATTTAGTTTTGTTTGAATCGTCTATATAAGACGGATGTAATGATGGATTTAGATATGAATAAAAGTATCCAATTTTACAGAAGGTTCTAACCTTGTTCTTGCCACTTACTTCCTCCGTTTTCTTAATTTCCACATTAATTCCTTTCTGTTCTTCATTGGGATCGATTGAACTCGGTTCTAATCAGCTGCAGGAGATATTCTTGTAGCAACTTGGTATCAGAGCTGCAAGATCGCAGCTGGGTGTGCAGGTCTGAGCAATCAAGATTCCGCAAGAATGCCTAGATCGAAGAGAAATGACCATCCCGAGGATGAGGAACCTAGTGACGTGGCAGCCGTCAATGAGAGACTAGCTCGTTTCACCAAGGAGACGCAGGCCTTGTTTCAAATCAGAGATGAGCGTATTGACCGGGTCGACGGGGCAATTAGAGAAACAAACACTAAGCTCGATGCGCTAACCACGATGTTCACTGAATGGATCTCCAGGCAGCCACAAGAAAAGGGAGAATGTAGCAGCACATCCGTGAGAGGACGTAAGCGCATCAGGACAGCCAATGATCGGGAGAAAAGCATCTCACCGGGTTGGGAGAGAAATGATGGGCCTGAGATCAGAAGAGAGACCCGTCATCAAGGGAATCCACAACAAGCACAAAAGGTTCATCTACCCCGATTAGATTTTCCAGTTTTTGATGGTACTAATCCCATTGACTGGTATGAGGATTGCAATTTCTATTTTGAGGTATACCAGACATCTGAGATGTACAAAACCAGGATGGCATCCATGAATTTTCGTGGAGATGCCAAAGAGTGGTATAGCTGTTACCGCACTGAAAATCCTAATCCTCCATGGCAAATCTTGGTTGAAGAAGTCTTTGAGAGGTTCAAAGCTAGAAGCAGTACCAATCCTGTAATGCAATTCAAGAAAATTCAGCAGTCTGGTAATGTGGAAGAGTACATCAGACAGTTCCAAAAGGCCAAATCTAGACTGGTATATGAAACCAGCATTAAACAAGATTATTTCTTTGTGTGGAGTTTTGTATGTGGGCTGAGAGAAGAGTTGCAAAATCCAATCAACCTCTTCAAACCTAAAACTTTGAATGCAGCTTTTAACCTAGCTTTGGAAATGGAAGTGGTAGTGAAGAAACCCAATTACCTCAAATCTCAACCTTTTCAGCCCTTTAAGACCACTAAACCAGTTGATTTTAGTTCCAAGAAATGGCCTGACACAAACCCAAATTCAAAACCACATAACAGCCTCACTCTTGAGCAAAAGAAAGCAATGAATTTGTGTTATAAATGTGGGGAGAAGTGGTTTCATGGACACAAGTGCAGTAAGAGTTTCCATATGTTGAATGTTGAGGAAGTAGAACTAGATCTCTTGACTGAAGAAGAGGAAGAGTACATGAGAGAGGAACCCATTGTTACTCTAAACAGTATCAGCAACTCGAATTTGAGTCAAACCCTCAGATATTCGGGTTCCATGCAAGATATACCCATCTGTGTTCTGATTGATACAGGAGCTTCACACTCTTTCATCCACCCAAAACTGGTCCAAAGTCTCAACTTGCCTACTACCAATACTACCCCTCTAACAGTAAGATGTGCTATGGGCAATAGAGTGGTTTCTAATTCTATGTGTCAGGGAACTGTTTTTGCACTACAAGGGCATCCATTTTCAGCAAATTTGAGGTTGCTAGATTGCCAAGGGTATGATGTGATATTAGGGGTAGACTGGATTGCTAGTATGGGGGACATAACGATGAATTTAGGAGAAGGAATGCTGGCACTAAAGAAAGATGGCAAGAAGATCAAATTGGTCAATAAAGGAGATGCTGCTGAAATTCAAATGTGTGAAAGAGAGATTGATATATGCAAAGAACGGAAGAAGGGGAGTCAAATGTGGTATGGGCAGCTGTTCAAGGTGGAGGAGGAAAATGTCTCCAAAGATTCAGTTTTTCAGCCTTTTATTGAGGTTGTTTTGGCTGAATTTTAGTCAGTTTTTGAGGAACCCAAATCCTTTCCTCCCAAGAGAATTATTGATCATAAAATTGAGCTCAAACCTAATTCTAAACCATTTACTCAAAGGCCTTACCGTTTCTCACATTCCCAAAAACTTGAGATAGAGAAAATTGTGCAAGAGCTGATTCAGAATTCATTTATTCAACCAAGCACCAGCACCTATTCCTCTCCAGTGCTTTTGGTGAAGAAGAAGGATGGCTCATGGCGTATGTGCATAGATTATCGAAAGCTGAACGAGGATACAATAAAAAACAAGTTCCCTATCCCGATTATTGATGATTTACTTGATGAATTGCATGGGGCACACTTCTTTTCCAAGCTGGACCTGAGATCGGGTTATCACCAAATAAGGATGCATGAATCTGATGTGCACAAGACTACTTTTAGCACCCATGAAGGCCATTACGAGTTTAAAGTCATGCCTTTCGGGTTGACTAATGCTCCTGCCACCTTTCAAGCCCTCATGAACAGCCTTTTTAAACCCTATCTCAGAAAATTCATTCTTGTATTTTTTGATGATATTTTGGTGTATAGCAGGGATTTTGAATCACATGTGCAGCATCTCAAGCAAGCTCTCCAGGTGCTGCAAGCAAACCAGCTCTATGTGAAGATGTCAAAGTGCTCATTTGCTGTCAGTCAAGTGGAGTACTTAGGTCACCTGATCTCCAAGGAAGGGGCGGCAACTGATCCCAGCAAGATAGAGGTGATGCTGCATTGGCCAGTACCACAAACAGTGAAAAACTTGAGAGGCTTCCTTGGGCTTACCGGCTATTACAGAAGATTTGTGCAGGGGTATGGGGTAATTTCCAAGCCATTTGACTGAACTGCTCAATAAAAACGCATTCAAATGGAACCATGAAGCTCAGAAGGCATTTGAGGAGTTGAAGAAGGCTATGGTGTCAGCTCCTGTACTCCAACTGCCTAATTTTAGCCAACCTTTTATAGTTGAAACCGATGCCAGTCAGATTTGTAGGGTTTTCTAGATACCACTTTTGGGGTTTCGCGGTAACCAAAACCCGTTTAGGCTTAAGCTGCGGAAAGAACGTAAAACAAAAATTTTTACTTCTAACTCAAGCCGTGAATTAAAAGGGATATGCCGGAAAGACCAAAGCAGAGTTCCTTCTGAAGTCTTTCATTGCAAGGACCCTTTTAATCCTTTTTACAGATCTACTCCATGATTGATTTCTAAAACTTTAATCTACTTACAAATTAAATAGATTAATATAACATATTTATACCTTGTTTCCAAATCACAGTTGGAATGCAGACCGAGCGAGTAGAGCCTCACCAGGGAAGGAATCGACTCGGAGTATCACACGTGTGATACCTCTATCGGTTATCCACCAGGACTAACCGGAGAGCGGTTTATTTCTTCTGCCAGAAATACCGTAAACCGCGGAATTCTGCAAAAACACTATTCACGGGAATAAGACGAAAACCCGTAAACACGAATTTTTGGTTGCTCAGTTTCATCAATAAGCAAAACTGACATACCGCGAAATTCGGTAAAACACTATTCATCAATCCCGTAAATATTCTCCACAACAACCCGCAAGATTATACGTCAACTACGTATAACTTTCTTTTCTCAACCGAAACACTATTTGGGAGAGAAACCGAGAAAGAGAGAAAATACCGATTCGTTTCTGCACGAAAAGATACATGTAAATGTGCCTATATATATATTTTCTCTCTCTACCCCTCCACCCCTATTTATAGTGTTTAGATTCGGTTGCAAAAGACCAAAATGCCCTCCAGGTTCGGCCTATTTACAAGATATGCCATTGACACCTCATCCTTTTATATGTGAAATGACCAAAATACCTCTTCCACACCCTTCCACATTCTTCTCCATGCTTCTACACATGCAAGGTGGCATAGGTGTGAAATGACCATTTTTCCCTTGTGGATAGGATTGATGACATGTCATCTGGATAGGATCAATGACGTGTCATGCGGATAAGGTCGAATCTGAAAAGACCCGAATGCCCTCGGCCCGAACACAAATAATATTCGTATAATTATTCTGAACAATTATATATATATTTTTCTTTCGGTTATTTGTTTCGGTATTGATGACGTGTCATCTGGATAGGATCGATGACATGTCATGCGGATAAGGACGAATCTGAAAAGATCCGAATGCCCTCGGCCCGAACACAAATAATATTCGTATAATTATTCTGAATAATTATATATATTTTTCTTGCGGTTGTTGTTTCGGTAATTTATACAATGTGTCCTGCACATTTATAAATTAACCGGTTAATTTTTATATAACGTGTCATACACGTTTATAAATTAACCAATGTTTTTGCTTGTTATTTTTACATAACATTTATAATTTAATTATAACATGTATAATTAATTATAACCATCTTATCATTGATCATAACCAATTTATAATCAATCAAAATAAGATTCTCCGATTAACTCATATATGGTGTGACCCAATAGGATCTGTGTTATGTTGGTAAATAGAGTTAAAACTGTTTTAACTTCTATAATCATGGGTGGCGTCTGGCAACACATCATGACCATCCAATTACATAGATGATGCTGTACTGTACAATATCACGATCCAGTAAACAATTTACTTGTGTCTGTTCTTCTGTCTCATAGCTATCAGATCAGTTTCAAGGTAGATGTGTGTCATCCTTGCTAACTGAATCTTTTCTTGATCTTGAGCAGATTATCAAATATAATTACTCTTGTAATTATACCGCTAGCAGATAATCTTACTCTATCAAGGGGCCCAGTGATGCTATAGCTCGTATAGAGATACGAGGGACAAATAGTATTCTTGGTAAACTATCACTTCCTCAGCTAAGCTATACATATGGAAAAGCTACTGTTATGACTGCTTTTTACGGACAGCGGTAGATAGCAATCACACATACATATTTCTTAGTGGGAACGATAAATACCTCATACTTTAGAACTTGACACTGAATGAAAACATAAATGACACGAACACAATTCTATTTAATGTTTCATTCGGGGTCTGTCAAATACCATGTTCCTGGAACATGTATCTATGTGATTAAAATGACATCTCGTGTCAGGTGGTTTGTAAAACTTAACCATCTTTCAATCCACATACTAACCTTATAGCGGTAATTAGTGTTCCTGCTAATTACCTTGGTTAGTGACCTTTTAAGATTAAGAGTATATATCATCTATATTATGGAGTTTCACAATTTCAGTCATGAACTCGAAATGATCCATAAATTCAATAATACTCAAGGCAACAAAATGATATTAATCATCCAATTCATGAACAAAGCTTTATGATAAATTATCGTATTATTGACTTCTAGATTATTACAAACTAACAATCTCCCACTTAAGCTAGGAGTCAATCATCGTAGACCCTACTTATATACAAAACTCTATATTCTCTAAGATCTCGTAGATCCTGAGAAAATTTCACAGCCAATCTTCTATGTGTTCCAAACTCATAGAAGCATTAAGCATCTAGTGCTTGGCTTGAGGAAGAGATTTTGTGAGTGGATCAGCTGTGTTGCTGACTGTGTCAACTCTACTTATCTTTACATCACCTTTATATTAATTATATCTTTTATAATTAATTATAAACATCTTATGATGTTTATGATCTCTCGTTTTAGGTGATAACGTTGTAGACGAGAAACATATCCTTAGTTCTCCTTAAGAACTTAAGGATATTCTTTACAGCATTCCAGTGCTTTATGCCTGGATTAGCCTGATATCTACTCGTCACACTCAAAGCGTACGAGACATCAGGGCGAGTGCACAACATGGTGTTTATGATAGAGCCAATAGCCGAAGCGTATGGTACTCTACTCATAGTGCTTTGCTTATCAGTTGTCGAAAGACACTGAGTCTTGCTAAGCTGTGTACCATGATTCATTGGCAGGAATTCTCTCTTAGAATCCTGCATGCTGAACCGATTCAGCACTTTGTCAATGTACGTGCTTTGACTTAATCCTATAAGTCTCTTTGATCTACCTCAGTAGATCTTTATGCCTAGTATATAGACATCCTCGCCCAAGTCCTTCATCGAGAAAACTTTTCTTTACTGAAGACTTGGCTAATTGCAATAGAGGAATATCGTTTCCTATTAAGAGCATGTCATCTACATATAAGATTTAAGAAAGGCGATGACACTCCCACTAGTTTTTCTGTACACATAAGATTCTTTTTCGCATCTGACGAAGTCAAGCTTTTTGACTTCTTCGCCAAATCGAAGATTCCAACTCTGTGATGCATGCTTCAATCCATAAATGGATTCAAGAAGCTTGCATACCTTCCCAGCATTCTCTGGATCTTCAAAACCCGTAGGCTGTGTCATGTACACATCCTCTTCTTAAATTTCCATTTAAGAAGGCGGTTTTGACATCCATTTGCCATATTCATCTTCATGAAATGCGGCAATTGCTAGGAGTATCCGAATTGACTTAAACATAGCCACGGGTGAAAAAGTTTCATCAATTCGCAGAATTTGGTTTAAACCTTTTCGCTACTAGCCGTGCTTTGTAAATAGTCATATTGTCATCCATGTCTGTTTTCCTTTGAAAACCCACTTGTTAGCTATGGGCTTCACCCCATCAAGTGGTACAACTAGGTTCCAAACCGTGTTGTCATACATGGACTGTATTTCGGATCTCATGGCCTGCAGCCATTTATCAGAGTTAGGCCTATCCATTGCTTCCGCATAGGTCAGAGGATCTTCAGTGTCAAAAACTGAGACATCGTGCAGTCTCATGTACCTCTCAGGTGCATGGACTATCCTTGTTGACCTACGTAGCACTTGTTCTTCGGGCTGTCGAACTTCATCCACAACAGTGTGCGGATTTAGTTCTTCTTCAACTTGCGTTGAAGCACTTGAGCTCGGGACTAGAACCTCATCCACAGCTACTTGTGGACTTGGTACTTCCAGATGCTCATCAGCCAAAAAATCAAGAGGTGGGTTAATCTGATCTAGTTCAGATATTGTATTGTGTGATGTATCTTGAATTTCTTCAAGTATTACATTACTCCCACTACTTCCTTTTGCAAGAAACTTGTTCTCCAAAAGTATACCATGACGAGCAACAACTAATTTGTTCTCGGACTGGTAATAGAAGTAATATCCTTTCGTTTCCTTAGGATACTCTACGAAAAAGCACTTGTCAGATTTGGGACCAAGTTTGTCAGACGTTAGGCGTTTGACAAATACTTCGCAACCTCATTTTTAAGATAAGACATATTTGGGATTTCCCAAACCATAACTCGTATGGAGTCTTTTCAACTGACTTGGATGGAACCATATTTATCGTTAGTGCAGCAGTATCTAGTGCGTGTCTCCAAAATGATTTTGGAAGGGTGGCGTCACTTATCATGGAACGAATCATGTCCAGCATGGTTTGTTTCATTTTCTTGGCAACATTGTAACATTGCGGTGTTCCTAGAGGTGTGAGTTGTGAGACTATCTCACATTCCTTTAAGTACGTTTTGAAAACCATAACTCAAGTATTCGCCTCCACGGTCCTACCGTAATGCCTTAATACTTTTGTTCAGTTGATTTTCTACTTTAGTCTTAAATTCCTCGAACTTGTCAAAGGATTCAGACTTATGTCTCATGTAAGTCAATACTTTCATGAAACGTTTTGAGTCTTTTGTTATTGATGTTAAACACGTGGTTTTCCATTTCTAGCATATAAAGATCATTTAACAAGTAAGATGATCCATAATATGTCTCATTTTTATAAATAGAACATCTATTGTCCTTTATAACAAACGAGAAACCATTCATCTCTAAACACGAGATTGATATGATATTTCTAGAAATGGTAGGAACAAAATAAACATTTTCTAGTTCCAGAATAAACCCACTAGGCAAGTACAATTTTATCTTACCGACTGTAACGGCTGCAACGTGTGCTCCGTTTCCAACTCGGAGTTGTACTTCCTTATTGCGTAACTTCCTCTTAGTGCGTGCATATTCGTGCAAATATGAGCACATGATCTGGTATCCAGTACCCAATCATTAAGAGAGGTCGCAATATTAATACTAAAAAAAATATTAGTATTTTTAGTAACTAGAATTCTAATTCTAGTTATATTAGTAATTGTTCAAAAAATTGTTACTTGGTCTCGGGCACCCATTATTATACCCTCAATGGTTGCTCCCTCAACTCAATAACATAAATACTTGAGACTGAGACTTTTGAGACATTCTCAAACTTCATATCTCCAAGATACTCCGGGCAGTTTCTCTTCTAGTGACCTTTGCTATTGCTAAAATAGCAGTCAGAGTTAGCAGAAACATTTATCTTGGGAGAGTTCGTTCCTGGAACCAACTTCCCTTTGCCTTTGTACTTAATCGTCGTTTTTCCCTTTTGCTTTCTTAATCTTCCTCCCACCTTCTTGGATCATGAGGACATGAGAACTATTCTCAATGTCTTTATCAGTGATCCTCAGCATCCCTTGGAGCTCCTGCAAGCTCTTATCCAACTCTTGCTTATGGGAGTTCACAATGAACTTCGTATAGCTGGGAGGAAATGAGTTCAGGATAACTTCCGTGGCCAACTCGTGGCTCCACGGACAGTTAAGCTTCTCCAGTTTCTCATCATCGCTTGTCATATGAAGCGTGTGAGTACTTACAGAGCTGCTCTCTACTATTTTAGCAGGGACCGGTGTATTTAGGATATATTCCCTTTTCTCATGTATGTCTACCTTTTCGAGTAGGTAGCGTAAAGAGAAAGACTGTTACATTCTGAAATTTTAAAACATGATTAAATGGATAAATCGATCATTTGACTTAAATAAAAAGTTTAATTAATTTAAACGATCGTTCAGAAATTTCCTGACCGACTAAAATGAAACTGAAATTTCGTAATAATAAATAAGGTATGAAATTATGTATAACAAAATTTAGAGATTTAGAAATAAGATAAAATATAGCAATATGAATAAAATTATAATTACTCGGTAAAAATAGCAACTCAGAAAACCCGTTAAAAGAATTTCCTTTGAAATTTTAGAAAGGAAGAAATTTATTTAATTAGATCCGTGTAAATAAATAAATAATTTAATTCTAAATAAGAGAATAAAAATACGAATTCTATGTACAAATATAGTTACAAAAAAATATTATGAACTTTCGATTCGAATTAGAGTAGAAACAAATTTCTTAAACCAATTAAATAACCTTGTTGAAATTCTGGATTTGTTTGGACCTTTGGATTTAATCTAACACGGATCTTAATATATTGTAAGTTAAATGCTGGAATTATAACAACCCCTCATCTTGATCCAGCACGAATCTCAAAGCAGCCCCATTTAACACCCCTTCCCTTCCCTTCTCTCTTTCTCTCCTCTCCCTCCCTCTACGTGACAGAAACAGAAACCCCCCCTGTCCGCCCCTTCCTCTCTTCAGCGCCAACCCCAGGGGGCTCCGCCCTCCCCTCTCCCGTCGCCGGCGAACCCACCGAAACCGCTCCCCTTGCTCTCCTCTCTTCCTCTCTGCCGTGACAGCCCCAAACCCGCCCCCTCCCCTCTCTTCTACACCGAAAACAGGGCCCCGCCCATCCCCTTCCGCCGCTGCCACGACCAGCAGCCGCCGCCCCCACTCTCTCCTCTCTTTCCTTCTCAGTCTGACCCACCAGACCCGCCCGAAGCCCCTGCCCCTCCTCCTCTTTTCCCGCCTCCCCTCCTCTCCCGTGAAACCCTAGAAACTAGGGTTTAGGCGGGGTGCTGCCCCGGTGTTGGCTTGGTGCCGTGATGGTGATGGCTTGGTGTTGCTATGGTGCTCGCTTGTGCTCGAGTGAGATGGCCGCAAGGCGAGACGAAACCCTCGGAACCGATCCCTTGTTTCGACCTTTTCTTTTTCGGTTAATTTCTAAAATTCTTGATTTGTGTTTTGATGAATCGATTAATGTCGTAGCACTTGAATTGACTAATTATCGAAGGACGGGTTGTTGATTTTCCCGACTCGATCGAATTGCTCGAATAAATTAAGTATAAGGGGCTATGTTGCAAATGATTTTTATTAAGGGTCGGAATTGTAAAATGTATGACCATAGTGATTTGTATGAATTAAAGGGGCTAAAATATTGAAATGAATATGACATGATGTGTATGTGTAAATAGAATTGGATTTCGGCTTTGAGAATTAAAATAATGGAATTGGAGTAAATTGTGAATTGTTAATTAGAGGCTTAAACCTTTGCTAAAATTTGGTCCTTTAATTAAAGTAAGTAGATGTGATGATTTTAAAAATTACTAGGATCGAATTGCAAATGGTTAGAGTAAAGCGGTATAATTGCAAAGCAGACGCCATTGTGGGAAATTTATATTGATTGAGGACCAATATGAAAAAGATGTGAATTTATATGGAATGATGGCCGTGACTTTATTGTTGGGCTATACTTGAATTAAAATGAAATAGTTTAAATAACTTTGCCTTTGAATTGGTTTGATTAACGACATGATATATATATATATATTTGTGCATACTTGGGTCCAATGCTAGAATGTAAAAGAAACTGAAATTTGATTTAGCTTTTAAATAAGATTATGATAAGGAAAGTATAAAGAAAATAATATCACTCAAGTACGCAGATAAATTGTCGAACAATGATTTAAATTAAGTATACGTATAATATAGGTGTAGGCTCAGTCGAGCCAGATTTCGCGAGGCAATTCGAGACGCCTGATCTTTAAATTAAGCGGTACGCTCGTCATAATAAGGTGCGGGATTCTTGGACTTGTTTGATACTTTATTTTCAGGAATTAAACTGTGTATTCGTTTGTCATGTTGAATATCATTGATTGCATCACTGAATTGTGTAGAGCATTTGCATAGCCCAATCAAAGTAAACTCGAATTGATCTGAATTGAATGATTTGCATGCTGGTATGGTTATAGGTTATGTTGATCTATTGTGATCTGATCTTGATTGAAAGTCACCACGATTGGATTGAATATGTGAATGTATGTGAATGGATTTACGAAGTTAAGCACTTGGATCCAATGAATTTGCCAAGTCGGGCTGTATGCTGACTTGGATTCCCAGGATCCTAAATGGCCTTAGGTGAACGGCCCTCGATATTCCCAGTACCGGTTGGGACGAGGGAGGGTGATTATGTTATGAGATGTGATTGGAAATCGTGGGTGACATGTGTAACGTCTGTGGCTCTGTGGCATTCTCCTACGTGTTAATGCATTTGAAAGGTCAATTGAATATTACGACTATTGGAATGATTCCAGAGAGGATTTTCTTTATATGATTCAAACCAGACCTTAATGAACTGTTAAGCCAAGCGATTGCAGATGGGTGTCAGATAAAGGGTCCAGCGGTTGGCCATCTGTAGGTGTCAGTAACCCTACAGATGTGGGTTTGATAATGGTTCAGCTCGAAAGAACATCTGTAATTGCTACAAGCCCTAATGAACTGAGTTATGAATCGAGTTAAGCCAAAATATATGTGGTGTTTGAAATTCATCTTGAAAATTCCGTAAACTGTGTTGCAGGTTGAATTAACTGTGTTGCAGGTTGAATTAACTGTTGTCGTGCATTGGCATTCTGTTATTTATGATTATATGTATCTGTTTGCATTGTTTATTGTTTGGGTTTCATTTTTGAATATAGAGTCTGATTGCAACTCCAATAATCTAAACTGTGGCAAATTTCGCACTGAGAATTTATTCTCACCCGCTCTCCCGATTATTTTCAGGTTTATATTACGGACGCAGCAAATGAGGATATTGGTAATGCATATAAAAGATCCACTGCCTTGCGTGTATATGTGACGCTTGATTTATACACGCGGCAGGCTGTCAGACCCGCGAGATTTGGGGTGTGACAAAGACGTTTCTTTAGCCATATTTCTACAACGTTTAAAGTAAAGATTTTAGCTTTGTTCATGTAATGTTTTATTCAATAATAAAACTCCCACTGCAAATTTGTTCTATTCCCGTTTGCAGTAGGACCAAGATCCATGTTTTCACCAATAACCAAGGCAGTGTATGCATATCATGGCTATCAGTTATCTTAGGTAAGCAAACATGCTAATCACAACTCTTTGTGATTCTTAGTTTCGTTAAAACATCACGTGTATTTAACGAAGACTTTGCCCCGAGCCCAAAACTGTTTTGGAAATCATCGGTAAGTAACCTCGCTCTATTTGGTTTGATATGTCGGACATAACCCTCGACCACCAAAGGTAAAAGGCGATGTCTACTGAGTAGTTTAATCATCAACAAATGAACAATGGTTTGAGGAGGATAGAGTGGGAAGGGCATACTACTTGATATTTAATGGGTTGGTGTTTATGCTTAACAGTGATAGCAATATCTAAAGGAGTATGTCAGAAAGAACGACTAATGTGATTCTATTCGTATCTTTATAGCGACTTCTTTCATATGCTTCATTAAGCAATTATGGAAAGAAAGTCTTGAATACTGAATGTGATCTCCATTTCTTTTCTTATCTTATGTTAGAAAGAACGATTAATGTGATTCTATTCGTATCTTTATAGCAACCTCTTTCATATGCTTCATTAAGCAGTCGTGGAAAGGAAGTCTAAAATATCGAATGTGATCCCCATTACTTTCTTTTCTCAACATATGTAAGAATGACTAAATGTGATTCTATTCGTATCTTTATAACGACCTCTTTCATATGTTTCATTAAGCAGTCGTGGAAAGGAAGTCTTGAATACGAAATGTGATCTCCATTAGTTTATGTTTTTATCAGTACCTCTTTGATATGCTTAGCTTTGTTAAGCAGTCAGTTCTTGTAACTGACTTTGGACACGTGAAAGTCGTCTGCCAGAAAGACAACGGTGAGTTCCTTCACAAATCTTTCTTTGACATCACGTTCTTTCACGGTTCCTTTGAAAGCAATAAATCTAATTTATTCAATTCATATCAAAGCAGTAAATCTAATTTAATTATATACGGGAGCAAGTCAGGTATATTATTTATCAATTCCTAATTCTTTATTTTGCAGCTATGCTCAGTTCTTATATACCATTTAAAGCACATAAACAATTTATATGTTTTAAAATCAGATATTCTTTTCGGTCCATAAAGCAATTTGGTAACGTGACAAAGTTCCTTTTGGGCCAGCCATTAGGACACGTGAAAGGGGCTCCCAGGAAAGATCGGGGTCACAAGGACCGCTAAGACTCAATCTTTCCTAGACAGAATCATCTATTTCTTGTGTGGAAATAACAGCTCTTACTCAGGTACTTTATTGCTTCATCACATTCTTCGATGAACTTTACTTATCCGAAGGTTTTCGAAAAGGCAAAAACTTACACTAAATTTTGCCATTTCAAAAGCATAGAGTAATTTGGTAACGTGACAAAGTCCCCTTTGGGCCAGCTATCAGGACACGTAAACGAGGGTTAGACGAAAAGTCGAGACTTTTCTTGTCATTAACCTTGTCGTTTACGGGTGGAGATTAGCAGTTCTTACTTGGGTACTTTATTGCTTCATTACATTCTTAGATATACTCAAATGCAGTTGAAAGTTTTGAAAACGAAAACATAAAGAAAGCATAAAATCCTATTTTATCTTTCTCGGTCGGAAAACCGATCCAAGAAATGTAAAAGTTTACATTTCATAAGAAAGCATAAAGAAAGCTTAAATCTAATTTAACTTTCTTAGTCGGTAGAACCGATCCAAGAAAATCTCATTTCTAATCGGTTTTGGACTTAAGCTGCAAATGTAAGAATTAAACTGATATGCGGTATATGCACCTAATTTGCATAAGTTATAACTTTTAGAAAATCAATCAGCGGGAGAGCCTTGTGCTCTGATACCACTGTAGGGTTTTTTAGATACCACTTTTGGGGTTTCGCGGTAACCAAAACCCGTTTAGGCTTAAGCTGCGGAAAGAACGTAAAACAAAAATTGTTACTTCTAACTCAAGCCGTGAATTAAAAGGGATATGCCGGAAAGACCAAAGCAGAGTTCCTTCTGAAGTCTTTCATTGCAAGGACCCTTTTAATCCTTTTTACAGATCTACTCCATGATTGATTTCTAAAACTTTAATCTACTTACAAATTAAATAGATTAATATAACATATTTATACCCTGTTTCCAAATCACAGTTGGAATGCAGACCGAGCGAGTAGAGCCTCACCAGGGAAGGAATCGACTCGGAGTATCACACGTGTGATACCTCTATCGGTTATCCACCAGGACTAACCGGAGAGCGGTTTATTTCTTCTGCCAGAAATACCGTAAACTGCGGAATTCTGCAAAAACACTATTCACGGGAATAAGACGAAAACCCGTAAACACGAATTTTCGGTTGCTCAGTTTCATCAATAAGCAAAACTGACATACCGCGAAATTCGGTAAAACACTATTCATCAATCCCGTAAATATTCTCCACAACAACCCGCAAGATTATACGTCAACTATGTATAACTTTCTTTTCTCAACCGAAACACTATTTGGGAGAGAAACCGAGAAAGAGAGAAAATACCGATTTGTTTCTACACGAAAAGATACATGTGAATGTGCCTATATATATATTTTCTCTCTCTACCCCTCCACCCCTATTTATAGTGTTTAGATTCGGTTGCAAAAGACCAAAATGCCCTCCAAGTTCGGCCTATTTACAAGATATGCCATTGACACCTCATCCTTTTATATGTGAAATGACCAAAATACCCCTTCCACACCCTTCCACATTCTTCTCCATGCTTCTACACATGCAAGGTGGCATAGGTGTGAAATGACCATTTTTCCCTTGTGGATAGGATTGATGACATGTCATCTGGATAGGATCAATGACGTGTCATGCGGATAAGGTCGAATCTGAAAAGACCCGAATGCCCTCGGCCCGAACACAAATAATATTCGTATAATTATTCTGAACAATTATATATATATTTTTCTTTCGGTTATTTGTTTCGGTATTAATGACGTGTCATCTGGATAGGATCGATGACATGTCATGCGGATAAGGACGAATCTGAAAAGATCCGAATGCCCTCGGCCCGAACACAAATAATATTCGTATAATTATTCTGAATAATTATATATATTTTTCTTGCGGTTGTTGTTTCGGTAATTTATACAATGTGTCCTGCACATTTATAAATTAACCGGTTAACTTTTATATAACGTGTCATACACGTTTATAAATTAACCAATGTTTTTGCTTGTTATTTTTACATAACATTTATAATTTAATTATAACATGTATAATTAATTATAACCATCTTATCATTGATCATAACCAATTTATAATCAATCAAAATAAGATTCTCCGATTAACTCATATATGGTGTGACCCAATAGGATCTGTGTTATGTTGGTAAATAGAGTTAAAACTGTTTTAACTTCTATAATCATGGGTGGCGTCTGGCAACACATCATGACCATCCAATTACATAGATGATGCTGTACTGTACAATATCACGATCCAGTAAACAATTTACTTGTGTCTGTTCTTCTGTCTCATAGCTATCAGATCAGTTTCAAGGTAGATGTGTGTCATCCTTGCTAACTGAATCTTTTCTTGATCTTGAGCAGATTATCAAATATAATTACTCTTGTAATTATACCGCTAGCAGATAATCTTACTCTATCAAGGGGCCCAGTGATGCTATAGCTCGTATAGAGATATGAGGGACAAATAGTATTCTTGGTAAACTATCACTTCCTCAGCTAAGCTATACATATGGAAAAGCTACTGTTATGACTGCTTTTTACGGACAGCGGTAGATAGCAATCACACATACATATTTCTTAGTGGGAACGATAAATACCTCATACTTTAGAACTTGACACTGAATGAAAACATAAATGACACGAACACAATTCTATTTAATGTTTCATTCGGGGTCTGTCAAATACCATGTTCCTGGAACATGTATCTATGTGATTAAAATGACATCTCGTGTCAGGTGGTTTGTAAAACTTAACCATCTTTCAATCCACATACTAACCTTATAGCGGTAATTAGTGTTCCTGCTAATTACCTTGGTTAGTGACCTTTTAAGATTAAGAGTATATATCATCTATATTATGGAGTTTCACAATTTCAGTCATGAACTCGAAATGATCCATAAATTCAATAATACTCAAGGCAACAAAATGATATTAATCATCCAATTCATGAACAAAGCTTTATGATAAATTATCGTATTATTGACTTCTAGATTATTACAAACTAACAAGATTGGCATAGGAGCAGTTCTAATGCAAAACAAGCGGCCTATTGCTTTTTTGAGTAAGAAGTTGGGAGTAAGAAGCCAAGCGCTATCAACCTACGAGAAAGAGCTTCTAGCTCTTTATACTGCTGTCACGAAATGGAAGCATTACCTTTTAGGATCTGAGTTCATAATCAGAACTGATCAGATCAGTCTAAAATACTTGTTGGAGCAAAGAGTGAATACGCCTATGCAGCATAGGGGATTGAGCAAGCTGTTAGGTCTCACTTACAAAATAGAATACAAAAGGGGGGCAGAAAATAAGGTAGCTGATGCACTCTCAAGAAGAGAGGGGCAAAATGGTGAAGAACTGGAAGAAAAGAGTGAAGTGATGGCAGTGACGGAGTTAATACCTAAATGGGTACAAGAAGTAAGAGCTAGTTACATGGGGGATGAGTGGAGTGAAGGATTGAAAAAGAAAGTGAGAGAAGGACCCCAACAAGCTGAGGATACAAAATTGTCAGAACACCAAGGGGTACTATACTACAAAAATAGAATCTGTGTGGGAGGTAGTGGCAATTGGAGACAAG
Source organism: Carex rostrata (assembly GCA_964058875.1). Taxonomy (NCBI): domain Eukaryota; kingdom Viridiplantae; phylum Streptophyta; class Magnoliopsida; order Poales; family Cyperaceae; genus Carex; species Carex rostrata. The sequence continues at coordinate 40,831 of CAXKVT010000241.1, forward strand.
AAATTTTGAGAGAACTGCATGCCTCTTGCTTAGGAGGTCACTCTGGTATTGATGCCACATATCAAAGGGTGAAGAAGCAGTTTTTTTGGCCGGGGCTGAAAGAGGCAGTGCATCAGTATGTACAGAAGTGTGGGAATTGCCAAATAAACAAAACTGAACATACAGCTCCAGCCGGTCTTCTCCAGCCCCTACCAATACCTAAGGGAGCATGGGTGAGCATAGGGATGGACTTCATTACTGGTCTTCCTAAATCTAAGGGGTTTGAGGTAATCATGGTTGTAGTTGATCGTTTTACCAAATACGCCCATTTTGTGCCTTTATGTCACCCTTTCAAAGCATCCACTGTGGCTCAAGCGTTTATGGATGGGGTGTATAAGCTTCATGGTCTACCTAACAGTATCATATCAGATAGAGATCCAATCTTTACACGTCGATTTTGGCGTGAGTTAATGGCTAATTTAGAGGTTCAGCTCAACATGAGCACGGCATACCACCCTCAGTCGGATGGCCAAACTGAGAAAGTGAATCAGTGTCTAGAGGCCAATTTACGTGGCATGGTGTACGATAATCAAAGGAGATGGGCTAATTACCTGACATTGGCGGAATGGTGGTATAATTCGAATTATCACAGTACTATCAAAGTTTCGCCCTTTGAAGCGCTATATGGTTACCCTCCTCCTTAGCTAGGTTTGGGTAGTGCTCCAAGAAGCCAAGTCGAATCAGTAAATGATTACTTGAGAGATCGCCAGACAGCTCTTGCTCAACTAAAGGCGAATTTGATTAAAGCTCAAGAAATGATGAAGCGAAGTGAAGATAAACACCGTACCGAAAGAAGATTCGAGGTGGGAAGCTGGGTTTATTTGAAACTTCAGTCGTATCGACAGATTTCAGTGGCTGGGATGCGCAGTCCAAAACTGAGTTCAAAGTATTATGGGCCCTTCGAGGTTGTTCAAAGGATTGGTACTGTAGCGTACCGGCTTAGCTTACCACCCGATTCGCTCATACACCATGTTTTCCATGTGTCCCAGCTAAAGGCAAAACTTGGGGATAACCAGGTACCTTCTCCGATGCTTCCTGTACTTGGTCCAGAAGTCAATTTGAATCTGAAACCTCAACTGATTTTGGCCAGACAAATGGTAAAGAAGGGCAATGCAGCAGCAACTGAAATTCTGATTCAATGGCAAAATCAGCCTCCTGAGGATGCCACTTGGGAGGACTACGACCGCATTGCACGTCAATTTTCGGAATTCATTCGTGAGGACACGAATTTGTTTAAGGGGGGAGAGTGCAACGTATTGAAGCTAAATTGGTTGATTTGGGGAGAGTCGCTAGGGAGAAGAAGCATGAAGGGGTCACGGGCAAGAGGGTCAGACCGCTCGGTCAGGCTCAATTGAATGAAGAAGCGACTGCAACTGGGTCCCATTGTTTGAATAGCAATCAAAAGGAACTTATCGCTGGTAAGAGGGTCCCTTGAGATTAGATCGAAGCAATTGTTTTGCCTAACTGAGCCATCTCAGCATCTTCAGGAAACGTGGCAGCAGACGTGGCAATTGGAGATTCAATAGAAGTCATTTCTTTATCGTTTATAGCAAATTTAGTTTTGTTTGAATCGTCTATATAAGACGGATGTAATGATGGATTTAGATATGAATAAAAGTATCCAATTTTACAGAAGGTTCTAACCTTGTTCTTGCCACTTACTTCCTCCGTTTTCTTAATTTCCACATTAATTCCTTTCTGTTCTTCATTGGGATCGATTGAACTCGGTTCTAATTAGCTGCAGGAGATATTCTTGTAGCAAGCTATGTGGAGGCGAAGTGGTCAGATGGAGGGGGTTTTTCGTTAGGTTTTCTTCTCTGTACCGATCCTCACCACCACCACCAGGGTTTCTTCTCGTGTCAGCCAGTTCTGCACCTCCTAGAAAGTACTCGCAAGAGAGAAAGGGCGAGACTGGAGAGGACTAGGTTGTGTCTCGTGTCTCACGTCTCACGGTGGTAGCGGAGCGAGAGCACGGTTGGAAGAAAGAACGAGAGACAGAGAGGAGAACGAGAGAACGAACGAAGAGCACGAGATGGTTCGCCAATGGTTGGGAAGAGGAAGGAAGCTTAACGGAGTCTAACAGAGAAATCAACCCAAAATATTATACCAAAAGTGTCATTTTAGAAATCAACGGTTTTAATCGATTCCACAAATTTTTTGCTGAAACAGTTACTAAAAATTCGTATGCACAGAAGCATCACTCATATATATATATATAGGAATATGCTAGCATGTTATGCATAACATAGAGCCCCTCCATGCAACGCCTTGGATTTCGACTTTTCAAAATCATAACGGTCGATCCGAACCGTTCATCTTGTTCTTCATATTAATATGTGTTTGGGAACCAAATTTTACATTTTTTTGAATTTTTTTACTATTTCTTTAGATTTATTGAAAATCGCTATTTTTTTATGGTCCAGATTTGCTGAAAACAGCGATTTTCAATAAATCTAAAGAAATAGTAAAAAAATTCCAAAAAATGTAAAATTTGGTCCCCAAACACATATTAATATGGAGAACAAGATAAACGGTTCGGATCGACCGTTAGGATTTTGAAAAGTCAAAATCCAAGCCGTTGCATGGAGGGGCTCTATGTTATGCATAGCATGCTAGCATATTCATATATATATATATATATATATATATAGAGGAGGGTTCAAATGCACCCAAATTTTTGTGCACCCAAATGCACCCTATCTTTCAAATCTTTTTTCTCCGTTTTCAAAGTCCGAATAGTCAATCCGAACCGTTAGATGCGATATATATATTAAGATGTGCTTGGAGACCAAATTTTATATTTTTTGGAATTTTTTTTACTATATATTAAGCCACTTTGAAAATCGCTGATTGTACATTTTCTGGACCATTGGATCAGCGATTTTCAAAGTGGCTTAATAAATAGTAAAAAAAATCCAAAAAATGTAAAATCTGGTCTCCAAGCACATCTTAATATATATATCACATCTAACGGTTCTGATTGACTATTAGGACTTTGAAAATGGAGAAAAAGGATAGGGTGCATTTGGGTGCACAAAAATTTGGGTGTATTTGAACCCTCCTCATGTATATATTAAGAAAATTCAAACTTGTTCCCATTTGTTTTTAGCATATAAGAGAAAATTTTAAACTTATTTGTATTTCGTTTTAGAATGTTCACCCATAAATTTAGTAGTTATAAACTCAAAGTATCAGCTATAGTAGAAATTAAAGATTACTTTTATTTTTTTTCCTCTTTATTTTTCTTGAAATTAAATGAAAATAAATTTTAAACAAAATATTTTGTTAGTTGATTAAGAAAAAACTTCTGTTTTTCCGGATGGCTTAATTTGTTTCTTTTATCTAAGTCAATTGTCTTGTTTTTGAATTTATTTTAATATATGCCTAATGCATTGTTTTGACGTTTGTAATGGGCCTAATGGCCATATATAATGAACTTGTAAATAAAAAAACATGTTTGTCATGATATATATATAGATAGAGAAAGAATATCATGCTTTGGAAAATAAAGAGGGTGTTTTACTTTCCGTTCATATCTTCATATTTAAAGTTACAATCGATTCAAATTTCTCAACATGATTTTCATATTAATATGTGCTTGGAGACCAAATTTTATATTTTGTGGAAATATTTTACTATTTTTTTTAAAAATTTTTAAAATCACAGTTTTTCATTAAATTAAAAAAAACACTGATGGCTAATTACTTTAAATTTTTCATTAATATAGATATAAAGCTTGATAAACTTGAAATTTTCATTAAAATAACGAAAAAGTAAAAAAAAAAATTACTAATTGCTTCTCATCTGAAATACATACTAGAATATTTATGTCCTCTTTATAAAGAATTAATTGATCTACTAGGGACATTAATTGTACAAAATATTTCTTTCCTGCATGGGATTGCCTTTTTAAGAAAATTAATATTGCAAAATAATTAAGGAAAGATGATCAAATGTTGAGAAGGCAGCAACTGAAGGGTAAATTTGTCTATCAAATTAAAAATTTAAATAATATTGTGTCATTAACAATTTATGTTGTGCTGATATCATTATCCATCTGTGAATAGATGAATAGTAGATCTTGTGCTGATAAAAATAATCATATCTTTCCAATATGGAAAGAAAATAAAGAATATTTAGAACTTTTGTGTAGAGAAATTTTCATTGTTAAAATAATTTTTATCAATAATATATATAGAGAAAATCCTTATTTTAATTATTTAATTATATATTTGTGAATTTTATTTCTTTACAAATTATTTCTCCTCTAAATCATATAAGGACATGTCTTGCTTGTGAAGGAAATTAGATATTAAATTGTAATGATACTTCAAGAATTTTTTTTCATGTTATATTTGATTCAAAAAAAAAATTTCCATTTGTTATTGTTTCTTTTATTGTTATTTATTATTTGGATTTTCTTTTTTTCATTTCTATTTTTTATATTCATTTCAATATATTTTTTCTTAATTTTGTGTAAATGTCATAAAAAAAGTCTCTTCATATTCTATTAAATTTTATAATATATATGTCTCCGTTACAACGCACGAGCATGATACTAGTATATATATATATAGAGAGATAGGCTAATGTGCTTTCGGTAGCGTATGGGCCGAAATATACACGGTTCAAATTTGAAATTTTAAAATTCAAAAAGTCGATCTGAACCGTTCATCTTGTTCTCCATATTAATATGTGCTTGGAGACCAAATTTTACATTTTTATGAATTTTTTTACTATTTATTAAGCCACTTTAAAAATCGCTAATCCAACGGTTTTACTGTTTTGTTAAGCCACCGTTGGATCAACAGTTTTCCAAGTGGCTTAATAAATAGTAAAAAAATTCAGTAAAATGTAAAATTTGGTCTCCAAGCACATATTAATATGGAGAACAAGATGAACGGTTCAGATTGACTTTTTGAATTTTAAAATTTCAAATTTGGACCGTGTGTATTTCGACCCATATGCTACCGAAAGCACATTAGTCTATCTCTCTCTCTCTCTCTCTCTCTCTCTCTCTCTATATATATATATATATATATATGAGATGGGCTATGGTGAGCTATGGAGTAAAATAAGTTGGTGCTCTATAGCATTATATTTTTATTTTGAAAATCCAAACGACCGATGTGGACCGCTCAACATGATCTCCATATTGAAATGTGCTTGAAGACCAAATTTTACATTTTTTGAAATTTTTTACAATTTATTAAGCAATTTTGAAAATCGCTGATCCGATGGTCCAAAATTTTTTTATTGTTTTTTACTATTCACAACAAAATAGCAGTTTTCAAAATTGCTTAATAAATAGTAAAAAAAGTCCAACAAATGTAAAATTTGATCTCCGAGCACATTTCAATATGGAGATCACATTTAATGGTTCGGATCAGTCGTTTAGACTTTCAAAATAAAAATACAGCGTAGAGTACAAACGCATTTTACTCCATGACTCACCGTAACTCATATATATTTATTTATCCGTAAGAGCCCGTAAAGGAATAATTTTCCTTGATAGAACAGTATATCTTCTTCAGTACTTTACCTAATGCCTCAACCGTTACAACAGAACCCCAAAAGATAAAATTAAATACACGCCTCCAGTTAGTCCAGTACCAGTTTACATTTTTATTTTTGTACAAACTAGCCTTTTAATACCTAATCTAATCTACGGTCAATTACAAAGTCACGGGGACAGCGCGCCAGCCTGGCGCGCGCCGATCCGTTCACAATCTCCTATCCTCTCCAGTTTTTAGAAACAGAAGAAGGAAATCCTTTTCTTTTTCAATAACCAAGGATAATCTTTCGGCTGTCCATTGTAAAAATACTGGAGAGGATTTACTTCACAAATTAAAGTTTCTTCGTTGTTACTGAATGCGTTTCCTCTGCATTAACTCAAAACGGAATCTTTTGAGTTAATAGATCTCAACTGTCTGATTTTAAACGGAGTCAATCTGACCCTTGCTTATGATATAGGGGTCCTTTAATATTAGTGCGGATCTAGTCTACACGAATCTTAAAACAGATCAGACGGTTAGGATTCATTAGCTCAAAAGATTCTCTTTTGAGTTAATGCAGAGGATACCAATTCGTTGTTACTTGTTACTGCAGCACTACTCTCTCTATTGTTTTCCAATTAAATACTACAACACTACTCTCTCTCTCTCTCTCTCCCCGCTCTGTCCGCTCCACTAAAGAGCAAAGTGCCAAGGAGTAGAGAAGAAAGGGGTCACAAAAAAAGAGAGACCCCATAATAAAACAGAGAGAGAGAAGCGTAAGTCCAAGAGAAACCCAGAATTCAAAGCTAGCAGAAGATAAATCGACAAAAAAACAACTGGTTTGTATCCTCCTCTTTCTCCCAACGCAATGCCTCAGCCGCTCTGAAATCCAAGCCCTCACGAGATGTAAAGAGAAATTTCGTGCTTGTCATACATTCATAAAGGTAATTAAAATATCTTGCAAGTTGCAAAGGTGGTGCATTGGCTTTCTTTGAGCAAAAATTTAGCAACTTTCGTTGTTTTTCGTACGTGCAGGGAGAGTCAATTGGAGCTGTAATTGGAAAGATTATGGTTTAATACATGACGTAGAGATCTGTTCATTGCTTGTGAAGAAGCTTGAGAGGGGGTAAAGTTTGTAATTGCAAAAGTTTCATGTGGGATTTGTCTCCTTTTTCTAAAGGCTGGTTGAGGTTGGAAATACTGTCTGTTACTTGACTGACAAAAGCATAATTCACAGTGAACAAAGCCCGTGCAAAAGAGAATTAATGAAATTTAATTAAGTTATTCTCTCTGAACAAAGTAAACACAGAAAAAAGAAGAAGCAGGTGGAATAGTGCTCTTGTAATTGACAAAACAGAAGATTAGGAAGATATTCACCTTTTGGAGGTACATTTTTAGTGGAAGTAATTGTTAGGTGAGGTCAATTTATGTCTGTTAGCCAGAGCAACAGTCTCTTCATTCCCAATTTGGAGTGATCAATTTGTTGAAAAAGAGGGGGGAAAAAAAACGGGGGTAAAATGGCTTCGTGGGACCAGCTTGGTGAGCTGGCAAACGTGGCACAGCTGACAGGTATTGATGCAGTGCGCCTAGTCGGCATGATCGTGCGTGCGGCCTCAACTGCCAGAATGCACAAACACAACTGTCGACAATTTGCTCAACACCTGAGGCTGATTGGGAACCTTCTAGAACAACTCAAGATTTCTGAGCTGAAGAGGTACAATAGCAAATTATTCTAAGACTACTATGCTCCCTCATATGTGGGGTTTGCAATTATACTAAGGTACTTTTTATTGCAAGTAGATTGCCCTAACAAATTGCAAATTTTGCAAGGTACATTTGAGATTTACCATATTACACCTGGCGGTTGACACAAACTATTTTCTTGTTTTGTGACAACCAACAACAACTGTATATGTCATGGCAGTTAGAACAAGCAAAATGATCTAAATTGCACTTACTTTTAATGTGAGCTTATGGTTTATTCGAGTAAAACATGGAAACCAGTCGGAACTCTGTTTGTCTTGATTTTAGCTTAATTTGGGTTTTAGAGGAATAAATACATCCAAAATGTTGGCTCTTAATTTTAACATGAGAACTTTGGATGAAATTTATAAAACATACCCCAAAACTATTTTTATACTCTTACAGTGGGTGAGGCTGTTTTTTAATTTTTCTTTTTATTTTCTTCATAAGATATCCTGAGACAAGGGAGCCATTAGAACAGCTCGAGGATGCGCTGAGGAGATCATTTGTGTTGGTAAACAGCTGTCAGGATAAGAGCTACTTGTACCTGCTTGCCATGGGATGGAATATTGTGTACCAGTTTCGTAAGGCCCAGAATGAGATTGACCGTTACCTTCGCCTCGTACCGCTTATCACACTTGTTGACAATGCGAGAGTCAGGGTATGTTGTTTTATTTTCACATATAAAATCAGTTGTGGTAAATATTCATTCATTTTTTTTTTGTGGGGGGGGGGGGGGGAGGAGGGGGGGTGTTGTGCACTAATGCACTAAATAAGAAAAGTTTCTTCAATTTTGTTAATTTTCTGTTGTCACTGGTAGTTAAAATGTAGTTTCTCAAATTGAATGGCTTATATACATATTCCAATTCTCGGGGATATTTTATAAAGTTATGGTGATGTTAAATAGTTGTCTCAGATTCCAATCCAATATAAAGGTAACACTACTATTTTCATTTTTTCAAGATTTATGTTCTGCATTTTGGGGTAATATAAATAAATTGTATTAAATTCAGTTTGGGCATGTCACGGGCACATCTGGGTTGTTAGTTAGGTAAGCAAGTGTGGGGCCCATGTAGCAAACTATCTTTTGTTTTTATGTTCAGTGTTTGGTTAGATGCTGTTTTCATTGTTAATGTTTGTCTTTTTCCTCGGTTAAGCCATAAATTTCATGCTAAAATGAATCTTGGTTACCTTTTTTGGTGTTAAAGTGCATTTGAAGTTCATAAGAGCGTTTAACTAAAGCCTGGCAACTAGCAACCTTATTATTGATATTTATTAAACTTTAAACTGGAATGTTTCTTCATATTTTTTTGTTGGATAAAATACGAAAAAGTTCTTTACTTTATTCGGAAAAATGTGGTATTTTTTGTCCCACCTTTTTCTGTTGTCAGAAACAATTTTTTTTCTTTTCAATATCCTTTAAAATACAAACCTGAATCAGAAAAACCTTCATTACAACTACAAAATGGACCAATCAGATAACTAAACAATTGAGCATTTGAGCGTCGGTACCAAAAAAAAAAAGGTTCTTTACTTGTTCCTTCTTTTGTAATTTGTTCAGGAGAGGCTGGAATACATTGAGAAGGATCAATGGAAAAAGAAAAGCTGCAAATGGAGTTGCAAATGTCACAATCCAGCATGGATGTGAACCAGTGTGAAGTCATTCAGCACTTGCTTGGTGTAACTGAAATTGTTGCAAATACACTTCCGGAAAAGGGCAGTGCGAAAAATGTTGATTCGAACAGTGATGAGAAGTATTCAAATCATGAAGAGTATACAACGAAGCAAAACAACACTCATGTTCCCTCTAGGTTTGTGATTTCTTCAAAAACAATCATATTTACCCTATTTTTTTGGTGATTTCTTATAACATTGCGATCAACTGCAAAATGTATTAGTGAGGCTAGCTAGCAGTTCAAGCAGTTCGGTCTGGTTTGGTCCATATGCTCAATTTGGTTGCTTTTGTTATTTAAAACTAAAATCATGATTGGGTATTAGAACCTCGCTTTCCTGCGAGCTGAGTATACTGACATTAACCTGATCCAATTATATTTCGGGGTTTTTTATTTAAATATATTTTTCTTGTAATTTTCCAGTCTTTGCCCTTTCAATAGGAATTCCGGTACCAATCCACTATAGATTATGATCCGTACAAATGTTTTTGTGCTCTAACTCCTTCTTTTAATACTTTTTTTTAAAATAATGTTTTTTATTCTTTTGCTTGTTTTTGGACCATCCGAAAACAGTGATTTTGTACCTATCTAAATAAATAGTAAAAAATTTCCAAAAAGTATCAAATTTGTTCTCCAAGCATATTTTAATATGGAGATCATGTTGAGCGGTTTGGATCGATTGTTTGGACTTTGAAAATGGAGATAAGGATGTGAGGCGCGATTGAGAGGCATGAAAGACATGAGGCATTTGAACCCTCCTCATATAAAAAAATAGCCTTTTACTTAGATGAAAACTAAAAGCAAGCATTAGATTTGATGGATCAAACATAATTGAGATCCAGACCTGACCTTTTGGCCTTAATTTGCTCAGATCAAGTCAACTGTTTAGAGTTTAAACTGATGTTGTAAACACTAAACAAATGTGATGCAGAGGTTCTTCTCCAGTTTCATCTGGCCATAATTATATCTCCAGTAGAAGCGCACAAATGCACGACGAATGGCGTGCTGATTTGCTTGGCTGCTGCTCTGAGCCTTCTTTGTGTATGTAAACTGTTCTGTGTTATAAAGTTTTTCAAGTAATAAAACCACCAATTCTACTTCTTATATACATTTTTTTTTTCAAAATCTTGACAGGCTTGAAGACATTCTTCTTTCCTTGTGGAACATTCTCCAAATAGCATCGGTTGCGAAGAAGAGGCCTATTAGTAGGTGTTTGCATTCCTCTTAGAATATATTGTTTACTTTTTTATAAATGATATTAAATCAAGGAATATAGCAAGACTGAAATTGCAAGTTTTTTTTAGCTCCGGCCGAGGCATGTAATGATTTGATGGCTTATACCCTCATACTGTCATGCTGCTGTTACACATGTTGTGTCAGAAGAAGGCTTCGGCAGACGCTCAACATAACTGTAGGAATTCTTCTCAAGTTTGATTTTTCGCAATTAGTATATGTTTTGATCAAGGATACATGATTCTTATGCCCAATATTTGTACATATCCCTGGGACCACTTGGATTTAAAGAAAGCTTTAGTACAATGTTGGAGAAACTAAAAAGAAAGGTCTCTTTCACTGGTTGATTGTTATGACATTTAATGCCCGTGCGATCAATTCAGTTAATGTCACTAAGAATAATTGCAATGAATACAAATGAGAGCTCAGTTGCTATTGTTATAATTATTGTTGTCATTTTGTCAAAATTGTCACATAATTAAGGCATAAGGTACCTTACATGCTGATTAACTGGGCTTTTAATTTGTTCTCTAATTCACTAAACCTCTCTTGGGTATTTTTGCATAAAATGCTGAAAGTTTGGAGTTTGCTTCACAAAATTTCCCTTTGTCTGAACCAAAAATGTTTATATAATTCTATTCTGGTTTTTACCTACAGGGAGGGTTTTGTGATGATTTTCTATCACATCTCATGTGTTGCTGTTGCGCTTTCGTTCAAGAATGGCGCGAGGTTGAGATTCGCAGTGCATATGGTAATTTCTTTTCACATTGAACTAATTATTTATCATTCATTCTGGAATTATTGTTTGTTTGAGATGATAATAAATTTTACAGGTGTGGAGAAAACAAAAGTAAGCCCTCCTCCCTCTCAGTACATGGAATCATAATTTCCATCTTATAGAATATTAATTCTTTGGTGTAGTTTATTGTAAAGTCAATTACCTCAATCATGTGTTTTTACTTCAGCTGGGTATATACTGTTGTTCCTTAATTATTTCTCCTTTTGTATGATATGATATCATATAATTAATTGATATGTACTGAGGTAAAGATTAGTGTCAACTAGTTGTGATTCTCTTTATTTCTTGGTGTATTTTTTTTTTGATAACTTTTATGTATTTATTTGCTGGTTCTTTGATATTATTTTACTTGGTCGCAACCATCACCTTGAGACCTTTTATTTTCCTGGTTATGATTAAATTGAATGGTCAGATGTCCATGTCTAGACCTCTTTCTTTCGTCTCTTATTTGAAAATTTGATTCCATTTTCGGAGAAGCGGTCTGGAAACATTTTAAATATTTTTTTATAAAAGTCCCAGTTTTTATGAAAATAATTAACAAAGCCTTAAAATAACATTTTGAATAAGTTAGAGGTATTTCAACGGACAACAGTCAAACAAAGCCTTAAAATATTTCGTCTCACTAGGCCTACTACCTATAATATATGCTGCTTCTTGCCCATTTTAAAATTTTGACCTTCATCTTATTTTATGCTGGTTTAAAGTATATAATACTTGAGTTATTTAATTAGATCATGATTTTAATCATTTTATTAAGCCGAAGTCTGAAGTACATATTGTTTAATTCGGTTGGATCAGTCGAATACCCATTCGCAATTTTTTTTTTTTTTTTGGGGGTTCTTTCATTGTTAATTTGTTCCATTCAAGGCTAACTTAATAATTACTCAAATTTGGTGACCTCGTAAGGAACGACTTACTTTGACAATTCCTTCTAAAATCAAGCCATAATTTTTTTAAAATATAATAATTATAGACAATTCCTTCTAAAATGAAGATATGAGAGATATTTTTTTTGTCGTTTTATGCCTATTTGCCCTTTTACACTTTCTTTCTTACGGAAATAAATCTGCTGTTATTAAGATGCATTATCTATTTTTAGTTTAGATGTTCTCTATTTTGTTTTCCCCAAAAGAATGTTAAAAGATGATTCACATAACTTTTTGCCTTAATATAGTGTCCTTGATTAAAACTAATATATTATTTCTGATGATGCATTGTCTATTCTTAATCATACTGTGCCACAAAACAAAATTGCATTTCTGATTTCCTGAGAATTAATCTATCAAATGCACTAATTCTTTCATTTCTCAAGGGCGGTGTATGCATAACTGTTTCAAACAAATATAGATGATATTTTTTTATAGAAAAAATATAAGATATTTAATAAAGATAAAGTTAGTATAATGTAATAATTAGAATCATAATATAGCATTTTAAAATCTGAAAATATCACTTCCTAACTTAACTAAAATGATACAAAAGGTATTTTATAATGGAAGAATCGGTATTTAGAGTAAAGAAATCTTTTCTAAAATTAGATGTTCAAAATAACATGGCTCCTATTTTTTTTCCTTGCTTTATTTTATGAGTATTGTGTAAGCATATATGCTTCAATCAAAAATAGAAAATAATAGACTTCTCTGCACTGAATAACATTTTAAAACCTGACAATAGCAATTTCCTAACTAAATTAAAAACTATATATTTTTTAACGAAAACTAGAACTTTTGTTCAGGAAATAAATAAAGCTGAATATTAAAAATTAAACACTCAAAAATAGCACTCGTCCATTTTTACACACATCATACGGGCCCTCCTTGTGAGGTACTCTCACTGACAATGGGGCCCGTTCTCCTTCCGAACCGAGAGTCCATATCCATTGAGATATCTCAATTTTTTGCGTGACCGACGTGTCCGGTGCCTATTCGGGGGTGATGTAAGGGTCAGTGTTATGTGGGCTTTGAGATTCGTGCAGAACATATTTGAACGGTTGGGAGTTTCCATAATATCTCAGAGGATACGAATTCCCGAAGCGACGCGCCTCCTTTCCTTCTTTCAGACCCCCCCCCCCCCCACCCCACCAGCTCCCATCTCTCCCCGAGTCGAAAGAGGTATTATAACCTAGGGTTTCAACCGAAATACCAAATTCCTCTTTCTTCCAATTTTTTAATACTTTTCCTTCTCCGACGAATCTATGGCGGACAACGGTGGCAAGAAGATTACTCTGAAGAGTTCCGATGGAGAGGAGTTCGAGGTGCCCGAGGTGGTGGCGATGGAGTCTCAGGTGGTCCGCCATGTGATAGAAGACTGTGCGGAGAACTCTATCCCGCTTCCGAACGTGAACTCCAAGATTCTCTCCAAGGTGATCGAGTACTGTAAGAAGCACGTCGCCGCAGCGGAGGCAGCGGCGTCTAAGGCTTCGACGGAGGAGGGTACCGCCGCCGCTGCGTCTGTGACCAAGCCAAGCGATGAGGATCTGAAGACCTGGGACGCGGAGTTCGTGAAGGTGGATCAGGGCACGTTAATTGATCTCATATTGGTATAGTTTTCTTTTCATCTACGTCTATCTTTTTCTTTTTTACTGTTTTTAAGTGTATAAGCTTAGTTTTTAGTAGTAGAAAAAGCTTAGTTTTACCTTAAATTGAAGCATATTTGAAGTAATTTTAGAAAAGTTTTGTCATGGATTGTACAATAAGATGCTGTATACAATATCTTGTAATGCACTGTCTGTTTAAGTTGACACCCTTGTTTTCATTTCTCTAATGTGAATCACTTGATAAATAGATTTCATTTATGAGAACTGTGGAGCATGGATTTCAGGTATATTTAGAAGCCTAATACTTTTCTGTAATTGTATTTCGTAGGCTGCTGACTACCTGAACATCAAGGGGCTGTTGGATCTGACATGTCAGACTGCGGCAGACATGATAAAGGGGATGTCACCAGAGGAGATGCGGGAGTTTTTTAACATAAAAAATGACTATTCTCATGAGGAGGAAGAGGAGATTTATAACATCAAAAATGACTATTCTCATGAGGAAGAGGAAGAGGAGATTCGCCGTGAAAACAAGTGGGCATTAGTTGTAAAAATTTTTACAAGTATGAAATGCAAACTTATGAATAGGATTGGCAAAACAGCTCGTGGCTTGTAGCCCGCTTGATATTCGCTCGTGACCCGATCGGTAACAGCTCATTTGTTAGTGGATCGAGTTAAAATTAGGTCGCTCGCTACATACTCGAGCTAAAATTAATGAGTTTGAGTTTGGCCTGACTCGGCACGAGCCAACTCGGTCGTTAACGAGCTATTTAATATGCATAGTTTAATAGTTTAATTGGATTTGTTCACTTCAGATTGGGGATATTATGATCTATGGATGTTATAGGCAGTGTTATGGCAATTGCACTTTAGACTGTGTTTAAGTTTATTGGTAATTTGATACGAAATATGTGTGAATTAATTATAAGCAATTACGTTAATTTGTATGAATTTGTTTGATTTGGTATGCATGAATTTATTCTGTGAATATATTTGTATGAATTTAGAATTTTAATATATTTGTATGTATGAATTTAGTTGTAAACTTAATTTATAGTAGTTGATTTGCTTAATTACAATTGAAAAGATGTGTTATGAAAATTTAAGATGTAGCAGAAAAGAAAATATACAAATTTATAAATCTGCCAAACTAATAACGTGCTAGCTCGGCTCGCTCGGACAAACTACGAGTCGGTCTTGACCAATAGTTTTAGCTCGAGACTTAAAATCTAAATTCGCTCGCTCAGCTTGATATACTAACAAGCCGAGTACTAACAAGCTAGCTTGTGGCCTAGCTTGCTCTTTAACAGCTCGTTGCCACCCCTACTTGTGAATATGTAAACCTTGTTGTGATATACTAACAAGCCGAGTACATTTGTGGCCTAGCTTGCTCTTTAACAGCTCGTTGCCACCCCTACTTGTGAATATGTAAACCTTGTTGTAAAAAGGTAAAAAGGCTGATTTGCTTAATTACAATTGAAAAGATGTGTTATGAAAATTTAAGATGTAGCAGAAAAGAAAATATACAAATTTATAAATCTGCCAAACTAATAACGTGCTAGCTCGGCTCGCTCGGACAAACTACGAGTCGGTCTTGACCAATAGTTTTAGCTCGAGACTTAAAATCTAAATTCGCTCGCTCAGCTTGATATACTAACAAGCCGAGTACATTTGTGGCCTAGCTTGCTCTTTAACAGCTCGTTGCCACCCCTACTTGTGAATATGTAAACCTTGTTGTAAAAAGGTAAAAAGGCTGATTTCAAGTCTGTAAATCTAAAAGTAATTAAATTTTTTTATTTTCTTAAACTTAGCGTTAAACGTTTAAAATTTTCACATGTAGATGCATCACTCGTAAGATAGGCAGATTTCAACAGTTCGAATTCGTCATTTGAAACCGATTTGATCGATTTTGAAATTAAGCTCACCAAACACTTCGTTGTAGTGGTAGGAGGCAGCAAAAACCTTTTCTTTGTTTGCAACTTGCAGACTGATTGGGTGGCTTCTTTTCCCAACCCCAGCCTATCGACTGTATATTTTTGTTGTAGTGGTAGGAGGCAACAAAAACCTTCTCTTTGTTTGCAACTAGCAGACTGATTGGCTGGCTTCTTTTTCCAATGTTTTGTCTGGCAAAAGTTCCAGGAATTGTCTGCATGTATAGAGAAGAAAAATATGTATATATTTTGCTAAAAAGTTACAGTATGAAATAAAGATCTCCTCTGTTACATGTAGTTGAATTTATGTACCCAGACCACATGATAAGGTTTCTGAATCGGTTGGTTGGTTGTGAGTTTAATTCAAAATTGGTAATATAAAATTAACCTGAAACTCAAGAATCCACCGTGTCGCACACAAAAAGCAAGAAAAATCTCCTTAAACGTGAAAACCCAATAGAATCATCTCTATATATTAACTTACCTAGTCGACCTATAAAATGGTAAAATTTGAACCTGAGTTAACCAGTATATAACATGAACATCACCAAACCGAAAATCCAACTTAACTGAAGTCTTTAATTACCCGATCTCTCAAACACGATAACCCTGACATGGCTAGTATAGCCCCCAAAAAACACATCTCCTCCAAAATAATTTTGTTAGGATAAATAGCCTTAGACAACACAAGCTAGCTCCTTGGCTAGATAGACAGATATAATGTTGGAGGAGAACCGAGAAAAGCAGAATTTCAAACTTCTGGTTCAAGAAAATAACCCGAACAGCCCAAGACATCAAATGATCCAAAATAACCAGACATCAAGACCAAATAGCGCTGCAGTTGATCCAGACAAAACTGACTTTGTAGTAAATAGAGACCATACCATACGGTAGCACATATCACTTGAAGACAAGATCTTCATAAACAACTTGCTGCCCGGTTGAGTGGCACTAGCCATTTCATCGGCAATCTTCTGTTGCTTGACTGATAGTTCCAACCTTTTGTGCACATAATACGGTTTACCTGCATAAAGTGCTCACTTTGCTTTCTTGCTAGCATGTCTTGATTTCCCATCGCCATTCCTTTCTGCCAAATAATGGTATTATGTTATTATGATGATGATATTAATATCTATGATCTATGATTGCATGCAGTATTAGATAATTAACGTGTCATGTTGAATTGATGCTTGATTTGTCAATTTGCTTTATGCTTGCAAGGAAAATGGAATTTTTTCCTTCCTGTTTTACCAAAGAGTGAACCTCGTAGGTACTTCCATTGGTCCTTAACGACATCTCATGTTTAAACAATTTGATATTTGCAAGATGAGACATAAATTAATAAATTCACAACTTTAAAGGGCTAAAATTTGGAGCTTTATATTCTCATCTAATTTGTCAGAATCATCCCCAATAACTTTTGTCTGAACAGTTTTTGATGTACCCTCCCATTTCCTTTCAACTCATAAAAATAACAAAGATGAATTTTGCACATGTATATATTAGTAAAAAGATTAGTTATCTTAAGGAATGCAGACTAATTTGACAAAGACCAATGCAGTCTGTATTTGATCTCATTATTATGCATCCTTTTAGTAATATCTTTTTCCTTTATTTAAAGGCTCCTGGTAATTGGGATGTCAACTGGATAAAAATCAGAGTGCAAATTATAAATAAGGTGTACATAAGCAGGCACTAATTCCAATTTATAATGAACCAGAGATGTATTGGGGATGTCAACTGGATAGAAAGCAAAAATGTAAATTTTTATTAAGGTTCTGTATTGATTTTGTACATAAGCAGACACTAATTCCATTCCATAAGCAGTCAACTCAACAAAGGTCAGATTGGCTATTGAAACCAGGAATGTACCAGCTTTACAATTAAGACTGCTTTGTAGTTTCGAGTCATGCGTATATCTTGGTAGTTACTGGATTTGAAACATACCATATTTTTTGGTACCATACTATGCTAAAAAAAGTACCGGCCATGGAAAAAAGGAGTGTTGTTTTCTGAATCTATCGACTATAAGTTTGTATTACTTACCTCTCTTATTCTCCGCAGGAATTGCAGGGGAGGAAATAACATTTTCAGAAGATATCTTCGCTGGTGCTGCTGCTATTTTTAAAGACAAGGAGGTCAATAGGTAATTTTGTTCTCAAATATGAAACAATGTCCCTCTTAAGAAAATATTAAAATTAATTAAACCCAAATATATACAATAGGTAATCTTTTTTTCTCAAATTACATAAAGGTGCATGTATAGTTGCCTTGGTTGCTTTGGAAGATACTGGCACAACTGAAATTAGTTTTTTTGGAGAAGATAATTTGCAGGCCGTTTTTCCTATTTACAATCAATCTACTTGTCAACTGTTTAGTAAATTTCTCAATTTTGCTAATGAAACAAACATCTGATTAGACATAAATTGCATTGGCAAAAGAAGAAATTCTAACTAAATAATGATCAAATTTGACCAAAACAAGATGCAAATTTGGGAAAATGAAGGAATAGTTGGATCTAATTAACATAATTTCTCAAGATAATTCTAATTTCCTCAAGTGACAATTCCCAAATCAAAATTTAGGAACAATATACAGCTTAGAGGAAAGCACCTCAATCACCGGACTTAGGCGATGCACAGGAAGCTGAGTTCTAATAGACCCCGCTGAAATGTTACTGGCGGACATGGCGAGTGAGGTGATAGGGTTAGGGTTTGGGTTTGGGAAGAGAGGTGGCACGAAAATTTTAGAGGGAAGAGTTTGGGAGAGGCAAAAGAGCAAAGTCTGGGGCGGCTGATCGCTGTCTTTGGCAAGAAAAATAAGCGGGAAAGAAAAATTCAGGCAAAAATTTGGGCGGCTCTCGATCAAAAAATTTCGTTCAACATTTTAGATGGTGGAGAGACGGAGAAATCTTTTCAAGGAAAAGATAGCATGTAATATTATGGGAGGTAACATGATATTTGTGTTAGGATCGGACCGTCTAACAAGTTTTTCTGCACAAATATTAAAGAAGAGTGCATCACCTACCCCCTGATCTAAACAGAAATATTACGTTACCTCCGAGTATATTGACTCGCTACCCACTGTGTTTCATAATAGATAAATCATGACCATTCTTTACTTATCGGACAGCATGAAAATTTGCCTATTTACTAATCACATAGCATATACAGCAATACGTATGAAAAAAATTCATAATTTTTTTTCATTTTTATAAACTTTGATTATTATATGTCCATTCAAATTTATAAAACAATTTCGCACCGTTCATTTTCAAGCGGGAAATCAACGGTCGATCTACAACAAAATCATTCCAATTAAATCTGATCTAAAATGATCAAGGTACAACATTGAACGTAACCAACATAAAAGTTCAAAATTTTTATTATGTATTAGTTTTGATCCAACATGAAATGTTTATTGCCATATGATGCTTCAATATTCGATCAACTAGATGGATGAGTAAATAAAATAAAAAATTATCAAACTTGGGTGGAAGTCAATAAACGCAGTGATCTTTCATTTTAACGGCTCCGATCGACCAACTAACGATATATCCACGTGCGTCTTTATTAACTCACAAAACATGAGTTTATGTTTCATAGTACATAAACTCTTCCCATGGGAGTAAATGAAGGCAGACGAAAATATGTCGTCTGTGATTCGATCGGGACCATTGAGATCGAAGAGCACTGCATATATTTCCTTGCAGCAAATTTTAATGTAATTTTATTTACATCTACCTATTCATCAAGTTGACGGAATATTGTAAAATAGAAGTGTTATGAACACTTCTCGTTGGATTGAACCTCAGACACAACCAAACTTCAGAACTATTATGTTGGTTAGGTATAATATTTTCTCTTGATCATTTCAAAATAAATTTCAAATCATTTCATTGCAGATCGGCCGTTGATCGCTCGTGCTAAAATAAACGGTTCACAAATATTTACACACATTGAAGGAGCTAATAATGATGAAATTATATAAAATTATCAATTATAAGTGTGACTTTGTCATAAAAATACAAAAAAAATGAATTTTTTTTTCAAATTATTTGCTTTTTAATTTTATTTTGTATCACTTTCATAATATTTTTCAAAACAAACAAAATTGTTGTATATGTGTAAATTATTAAAATTTCTTAGATAAAATTCAATCTAAATAAACTAAATTTTTGGGTTTTCTTTAATGAGAAGGGTTAAAATGCACCATTGGTTTTGTGCTCCAACCATACCTCATGTCTCTATCTCTGTTTACAAAGTTCAAACAGTCGATCCGAACCGTTCATCTTGTTCTACATATTAAAATGTGCTTAGAGACCAAATTTTATATTTTTTGGAATTTTTTTACTATTTTTTTAGATAGGTACAGAATCACTGTTTTTGGATGATCCAGATATAGTGATTCTGTACCTATCTAAAAAAATAGTAAAAAATTCCAAAAAATATAAAATTTGGTCTCTAAGCACATTTTAATATGTAGAACAAGATGAACGGTTCGGATCGACTGTTTGAACTTTATAAGTGGAGACAGAGACGTGGGGTATGGTTGGGGTACAAAACCAATGGTACATTTTAAGTCTAATCTTCTTTAATATGCAATTTTACAATTAAATACATTTTTTACATGTTCTACAATATACATTTTCTACAATTAAATACATTATTCTGCAATATACGTTTAAATGTTGTGGGCCGGGTAGTTCTCAATTTGAGAATGAAAAATTGGGAAATTAGGAGGGAAAAAGCTTTTCCGCTAAAAATTTACATTTGGTGCTTCTGCGAACCTGCGCTTTGAATTGTTTTATGAAAATCTTATTCCATAAATTCTCTGACAAAATAACTCGAATTCCATAAATTCTTTGACAATTTTTTTTTTCGAAAATAAAAAATCACAAAATTTTGGACATTTGTATTATTTTTTATTTAATGTTGGATATTAAAAAAAAGGTTCTAACTTCCATAATTAAGACTAAATATTTGCCTTAAATCTTACATTACCAACAAAATATACACTGCAATAGATTATGCTGAATTTCTACTTATCCCTATTTTCATCTTCCTTCCCTCAAAGACTTCACTTACATTCAACATTATTGAATCAATATCATTCATAGATTTTGCATCAAGAACTACCATGTCTGATTGGCATCTTTAATGAAATTCAATGATATGTCTCATACTAAAGCTGACATCCAACACAAACTAAAGTAGATATGATTTTTTTTGAGGAAAAATAAGGCTTGTGGCCATATTTAATTGATAAATGTGGTTACAAAGTTTGTATCCATCCATTACAAGAAATAAAAAATACTCAACATTGTTGAGCTTAATGAAAATAAATACAAAAATTGAAAACAGTAAAAGCTACTAGGAAAAGAAATTTTTTCAAACTTGTGAATTTTACAAAGTAGACCCCTGGCTCTTCACTTCATTGTGGCTGACTGCTTGCATCAGATTGGTACCCACTCTTTTCCATCAATTGCTCTCTTGATATATACATCTTCAGTTTGAGCAAGCGTTGTGTTCCAAGTTGTTGCTGACACCGCCCCTCCTTCTTACCAGTTTTACCTAGACCGTACCGGTATTACTCTTCACCTGCTGTACCAATACTTCTTCCGCCTTAGTGGACAGACATCATGCGTACCGGTCCGGTACGGTTCTTCCTATCTTGTCAGATTATGTGTTATCTATGCCCCTGTTATTTTCCTTTTTTTTCGACCAAATGCCGTTTTTGCCCCTGTGATTGTTGTTGCTGTTTTGGGTCCCCATTAACCAGCACCTCTTCCCTTGTGTCGATAAATTGACCAGTACCAGTCCGGTACTGTTAATTGTACCAACAGCCCAGTTCAACCATGTCAAACAACTTACTAAAAATAACAAAAGAGAATAGCAAAGACAGCATCACCATTGTATTGAAAGATTTAGAACAAGAAAATTAAATAAAAAACTACCTCAGAAAGAAGTCTATCATTTTCCTGAAACAGCCTCTTAAGATCAGCTTCTATGCCTGACATGGTACCAAACGAGATAGCCTTTTCCTCCAGCAACTCGAATTCACAGGTAAGTTGATCTACCTCAGATTTGTTTTTCGGTAATTCAAATTGTCATCAATATTTCTCTTCAGCTGGTCTTGGTTTCTCATAAGCTCCTTGCTCTTGCTTAGCTCAGCATTGAGCTCCTGTTTCCGTAACTCATTTTTCTGCAACTGGGATATCGACAGCGAGTGTTTTTCCTGCGAATCCTTTAGCCTCTCCAATTTCTTAGACTCAATAAACCTGACTAAGTAAAATTTGTGAAACGAATTAATGATAAATAGTTGGTGAAATTGGTGAAAACATATTTCAAAGCATACTTCTTTTGAAATTAGCTAGGCTTTTAAAAAGGTAAAAGTTGATAAAAACTAAAAAGAAATGTATTCTAACTGTCTGATTTTCTCAATTATTTATGTCAAACTAAAACACTAATTTCTTTCCTTTGTATCCCATGTTATCTCAAGCCAAACAGTGGGTGCAAGCTAACTCATGCACCAGCATTTACACTTCTGAACCATTGGAAAAAAAAAAGTAGTATCTCAATTGATGTCTCCATATTATAAGTGTACCAGAATGTACCAATGGAAAAAAAATGGTACTTCAATTGATGTCTCCAATGGAAAAAATATATAAACCCAGTGTGTATCAGCGTTGGCAATATAATATATTTTTTATCCATAGTTTGAAAAAAAAAAACAAAAAAAAAACAAGTGTACTAGAGTAAAGCTTAGAATCACCACATGAAGACGTTACATCAAATTGATAATAGTAGGTTGATAATAGCACCTACTAGTACAAGACATTAACATCATTGATAAAAGAGAATTAATAAAATAATTGATGTCTCCACATGAAGACATACTCCATTCATACCAGTAAGTGTACCAGAGTTTGCATTCATACTCACTGGCAACTGTAGCTGAGTTTTCTTGAAATTGACAGAAAAAACCAACTAATTCGTGCAAATTTTGAAAGAAAGACACCAATTTACTGAATTACTAAAACCCTAACTTTTATGTTCTTTCTCGGTATTGCAATTAGAGAGAGGAAGAGCGACACAAAAGGATTTCTTGTGAGGTGGAGAAACTTTTCTATTATTTCTCAATTCTAATTTTGATCAGGCAAAGCGACGGAGAGAGAAACTTACGTGCTCTTAGGGTTCCTTGCAAGCGGGAGAAACAAAGATTGACAACGGAGCAAGCAATGGTGAAGCTGTCCCGTGAACGAGAGAGAGGGAGAGCGCCGGGTCGGGGATGGCAGAGAACAAGAAGGAGATGAGGCGGCGGTGGATCTCGAACGCCTTCTGTCGAGAGGGGAGAGAGATGAGCTACGACGGCTAACAGAGTACCTTTGAATCGTTAGACTAACAGGGGTACACTTTGGAATACCAAATTTACCCTTAATTAAATGGACGGTTCTGATCTGTTTAAACAAATTTATCACTGTGTATTTGGTTTCCACATAAGCATCACTCTTATTTATTTGCTATTGTTAGGTTTCGGGATAACCAAAACCCCTTTAGGCTTAAGCTGTGGAAAGAACGTAAAACAAAAATTTTACTTCTAACTAAGTCAAGGATTAAACGGGGTATGTCAGAAAACTTTACAAGGCGGTCCACCTTCAGTATTCCTTTGACATCAAAACCCAATTTAATTCTTTTACAGATCTACTCCATGATTGATTTCTAAAACTTTAATCTACTTACCAATTAAATAGATTAATATAACATATTTATACCTTGTTTCCAAATCACAGTTGGAATGCAGACCGAGCGAGAAGAGCTACACCAAGGGAATGATTCTCCACGGAGCACCAAACGTATGGTGCCTCTATAGGTTATCCACCCGGACTAACCAAAGAGCGGTTTATTTCTTTTGCCAAAAATACTATAAATCGCGGTTTTCTGTAAAAATACTATTCACCGAGAAAAGGACGAAATAAATATATTTACGACTCAAAGTTATTTCGTTTCACTAAAAAGCAAAAACAGAAATACCGTGGAATTCGCAAAATATATTATTTCCGAATCTCGTAACAACCGAAATCGAAAAGAGAGAAAAGATAGAAACTCGAATCGATCAGACAATCGAATACAAATGTGAATTAGTATTTTATTCTCTCCATGCATCCCTCTATTTATAGCCTCTAAAATGATGTGAAAAGACCAAAATACCCCTATGACAAGGCATGCCACCTAGAGGGTGAGGTGTCATGTGGATAGGATTGATGACGTGTTATATGGATAGGACATGTCATGCAGATAAGGACGAATCTGAAAAGACCCGAATGCCCTCAGCCCGAATACAAATAATATTCGTATAATTATTCTGAACAATTATATTTCTTGCGGTTGTTGTTTCGGTAACTTTTATACAACGTACCGTGTACGTTTATAAATTAACCGTTGTTTTTGCTTGTCATCTTATATGACATTTATAATTTAATTATAACATGTATAATTAATTATAACCATTTTACTATTGATCATAACCAATTTATAATCAATCACAATAAGATTCTTCGATTAACTCCTATATGGTGTGACCCAATAGGATATGTGTTATGTTGGTAAATAGAGTTAAAACTGTTTTAACTTCTATAATCATGAGCGGTATCTGGCGGTATACATCATGACCATCCAATTACACAGATGATGCTGTACTGTACAATATCACGATCCAGTAAACAATTTACTTGTGTCAGTTCTTTTGTCTTATAGCTATCAGATTAGTTTTAAGGTAGATGTGTGTTATCCTTGCAAACTTAATCTTTTCTTGATCTTGAGCAGATTATCAAATATAATTACTCTTGTAATTATACCGCTAGCAGATAATCTTACTCTATCAAGGGGCCCAGTGATGCTATAGCTCGTATAAAATACGAGGGACAAATAATATTCTTGGTAAACTATCACTTCCTCAGCTAAGCTATAAATATGGAAAAGCTACCGTTATGACTGCTTTTTAGGGACAGCGTTAGATAACAATCACACATACATATTTCTCAGTGGGAACGATAAATACCTCATACTGTAGAACGTGACACTGAATGAAAACATAAATGACACGAACACAATTCTATTTAATGTTTTATTCGGGGTCTGTCAAATACCATGTTCCTAGAACATGTATCTATGTGATTAAAATGACATCTCCTGTTAGGTGGTTTGTAAAACTTAACCATCTTCTAATCCACATACTAACCTTATCGCGATAATTAGTGTTCCTGCTAATTACCTTGGTCAGTGACTTTTTAAGAGTATATATCATCTATATTATGGAGTTTCACAATTTCAGTCATGAACTCGAAATGATCCATAAATTCAATAATACTCAAGGCAACAAAATGATATATAAATAAACATTTAATTCATGAACAAAACTTTATGATAAATTATCGTATTATTGACTTCTAGATTATTACAAACTAACAATCTCCCACTTAAGCTAGGAGCCAATCATCATAGGCCCTACTTATACAAATCTCTAGTATTCTAAAAATCTCGTAGATCTAAAGAATAACTCATAGCCAGTCTTCTATGTGTCTCAGACCCATAGAAGCCGTATGCAACTGGTGCTTGGCTTGAGGAAGAGGCTTTGTTAGTGGATCAGCTGTGTTACTGACTGTGTCAACTCTACATATCTTTACATCACCTTTATATTAATTATATCTTTTATAATTAATTATAAACATCTTATTATGTTTAAGATCTCTCGTATTAGGTGATAACGTTGTAGACGAGAAACATATCCTTAGTTCTCCTTAAGAACTTAAGGATATTCCTTACAGCATTCTAGTGCTTTATGCTTGGATTAGCCTGATATCTACTCATCACACTCAAAGCGTACGAGACATCTGGGCGAGTGCACAACATGGCGTATATGATAGAGCCAATAGCCGAAGCGTATGGTACTATACTCATAGTGCTTTGCTCATCAGTTGTCGAAAGACACTGAGTCTTGCTAAGCTGTGTACCATGATTCATTGGCAGGAATCATCTCTTAGAATCCTGCATGCTGAATCGATTCAGCACTTTGTCAATGTACGTGCTTTGACTTAATCCTATAAGTCTCTTTGATCTACCTCGGTAGATCTTTATGCCTAGTATATAGACATCCTCGCCCAAGTCCTTCATCGAGGAAACTTTTCTTTAATGAAGACTTGGCTAATTGCAATAGAGGAATATCGTTTCCTATTAAGAGTATGTCATCTACATATAAGATTAAGAAAGACGATGGCACTCCCACTAGTTTTTCTGTACACATAAGATTCTTCTTCGCATTTGACGAAGTCAAGCTTTTTGACTTCTTCGCCAAATCGAAGATTCCAACTCCGTGATGCATGCTTCAATCCATAAATTGATTCAAGAAGCTTGCATACCTTCCCAGCATTCTCTGGATTTTCAAAACCCGTAGGCTGTGTCATGTACACATCCTCTTCTTAAATTTCCATTTAAGAATGTGGTTTTGACATCAATTTGCCATATTTCATCATCATGAAATGCAGCAATTACTAGGAGTATCCGAATTAACAAACATAGCCACGGGTGAAAAAGTTTCATCAATTCTCAGAATTTGTTTGAAACCTTTTCGCTACTAGCCGTGCTTTGTAAATAGTCATATTGTCATCCATGTCTGTTTTTCTTTTGAAAACCCACTTGTTAGCTACGGGTTTCATCCAATCAAGTGGTACAACTAGGTTCCAGACCGTGTTGTCATACATGGACTGTATTTCGGATCTCATGGCCTCCAGCCATTTATCAGAGTCGGGTCTATCCATTGCTTCCGCATAAGTCAAAGGATCTTCAGTATCATAGACTGAGATCTCATGCAGTCCCAAGTACCTCTCGGGTGCATGGACTATTCTCATTGACCTACATAGTGTTAGTTTGTAATAATCTAGAAGTCAATAATACGATAATTTATCATAAAGCTTTGTTCATGAATTGGATGATTAATATCATTTTGTTGCCTTGAGTATTATTGAATTTATGGATCATTTCGAGTTCATGACTGAAATTGTGAAACTCCATAATATAGATGATATATATACTCTTAAAAGGTCACTGACCAAGGTAATTAGCAGGAACACTAATTACCGCGATAAGGTTAGTATGTGGATTAAAAGATGGTTAAGTTTTACAAACCACCTGACACGAGATGTCATTTTAATCACATAGATACATGTTCTAGAAACATGGTATTTGACAGACCCCGAATGAAACATTAAATAGAATTGTGTTCGTGTCATTTATGTTTTCATTCAGTGTCACGTTCTAAAGTATGAGGTATTCATCTTTCCTACTAAGAAATGTATATGTGTGATTGTTATCAAACGCTGTCGGTAAAATGCAGTTATAACGGTAGCTCTTCGGTATACATGGCTTAGCTGAGGTAGTGACGGTTTACCAAGAATACTATTTTTCCCTCGTATCTCTATACGAGCTATAGCATCACTGGGCCCCTTGATAGAGTAAGATTATCTGCTAGCGGTATAATTACAAGAGTAATTATATTTGATAATCTGCTCAAGATCAAGAAAATATTAAGTTAGCAAGGATGACACACATCTACCTTGAAACTAATCTGATAGCTATGAGACAGAAGAACAGACACAAGTAAATTGTTTACTGGATCGTGATATTGTACAGTACAGCATCATCTGTGTAATTGGATGGTCATGATGTGTTGCCAGATGCCGCTCATGATTATAGAAGTTAAAATAGTTTTAACTCTATTTACCAACATAACACAGATCCTATTGGGTCACACCATATAGGAGTTAATTGGAGAATCTTATTTTGATTGATTATAAATTGGTTATGATCAATGATAAGATGGTTATAATTAATTATACGTGTTATAATTAAATTATAAATGTTATGTAAAAATAATAAGCAAAAACATTGGTTAATTTATAAACGTGTGTGACACGTTGTATAAAAGTTAACCGATTAATTTATAAATGTGCAGGACACATTGTATAAATTACCGAAACAACAACCGCAAGAAAAATATATATAATTGTTCAGAATAATTATACGAATATTATTTGTATTCGGGCCGAGGGCATTCGGATCTTTTCAGATTCGTCCTTATCCGCATGACATGTCATCGATCCTATCCAGATGATACGTCATCGATACCGAAACAAATAACCGCAAGAAAAATATATATATAATTGTTCAGAATAATTATACGAATATTATTTGTGTTCGGGCCGAGGGCATTCGGGTCTTTTCAGATTCGACCTTATCCGCATGACACGTCATTGATCCTATCCAGATGACATGTCATCAATCCTATCCACAAGGGTGTGGAAGGGGTATTTTGGTCATTTCACATATAAAAGGATGAGGTGTCAATGGCATATCTTGTAAATAGGCCGAACTTGGAGGGCATTTTGGTCTTTTGCAACCGACCCTAAACACTATAAATAGGAGTGGAGGGGTAGAGAGAAAATATGCTAATTCACATGTATCGTTTCGTGCAGAATCGAATCGGTATTTTCTCTCTTTCTCGGTTTCTCTCCCAAATAGTGTTTCGATTGAGAAAAGAAAGTTATACGTAGTTGACGTATAATCTTGCGGGTTGTTGTGGA
The DNA here is from genome assembly GCA_964058875.1 of Carex rostrata. Classification (NCBI taxonomy): domain Eukaryota; kingdom Viridiplantae; phylum Streptophyta; class Magnoliopsida; order Poales; family Cyperaceae; genus Carex; species Carex rostrata. The sequence continues at coordinate 68,917 of CAXKVT010000241.1, forward strand.
GAATATTTACGGGATTGATGAATAGTGTTTTACCGAATTTCGCGGTATATCAGTTTTGCTTATTGATGAAACTGAGCAACCGAAAATTCGTGTTTACGGGTTTTCGTCTTTTTCCTGTGAATAGTGTTTTTGCAGAATTCTGCGGTTTACGGTATTTCTGGCAGAAGAAATAAACCGCTCTCCGGTTAGTCCTGGTGGATAACCGATAGAGGTATCACACGTGTGATACTCCGAGTCGATTCCTTCCCTGGTGAGGCTCTACTCGCTCGGTCTGCATTCCAACTGTGATTTGGAAACAAGGTATAAAGATGTTATATTAATCTATTTAATTGGTAAGTAGATTAAAGTTTTAGAAATCAATCATGGAGTAGATCGTTAAAAATGATTAAAAGGGTCCTTGCAATGAAAGACTTCAGAAGGAACTCTACTTTGGTCTTTCCGGCATATCCCTTTTAATTCACGGCTTGAGTTAGAAGTAAAAATTTTTGTTTTACGTTCTTTCCGCAGCTTAAGCCTAAACGGGTTTTGGTTACCGCGAAACCCCAAAAGTGATATCTAAAACCCAGCACATAGCACTTGTTCTTCAGGCTGTCGAACTTGATCCACAACTGTCTGCGGATCCAGTTCTACTTCAACTTGCGTCGAAGTACTTGAGCTCGGGACTAGAACCTCATCCACAGCTACTTGTGGACTTGGTACTTCCAGATGCTCATCAGCCAAAAAATCAAGAGGTGGGTTAATCTGATCTAGTTCAGATATTGTATTGTGTGATGCATCTTGAATTTCTTCAAGTATTACATTACTCTCACTACTTCCTTTTGCAAGAAACTCGTTCTCCAAAAGTATACCATGACGAGCAACAACTAATTTGTTCTCGGACTGGTAATAGAAGTAATATCCTTTCGTTTCCTTAGGATATTATACGAAAAAGCACTTGTCAGCCTTGGGATCAAGTTTGTCAGACGTCTGGCATTTGACAAATACTTCGCAACCCCATTTTTAAGATAAAACATATTTGGGATTTCCCAAACCATAACTCGTATGGAGTCTTTTCGACTGACTTGGATGGAACCATATTTATCGTTAGTGCGGCAATATCTAGTGCGGCTATTAAGAAGAAACATTTATCTTGGGAAAGTTCGTTCCCGGAACCAACTTCCCTTTGCCTTTGTACTTAATAGCCGTTTTTCCCTTTTGCTTTCTTGATCTTCCTCCAACCTTCTTGGATCATGAGGACATGAGAGTTATTCTCGATGTCGCCATCGGTGATCCTCAACATCCCTTGGAGCTCCTACAAGCTCTTATCCAACCCTTGCTTTATGGGAGTTCACAATGAACTCCGAATATCTGGGAGGAAATGAGTTCAGGATAACTTCCGTGGCCAACTCGTGGCTCAACGGACAGTTATGCTTCTCCAGTTTTTCATCATCGCTTGTCATACGAAGCATGTGAGTACTGACAGAGCTGCTCTCTACTATTTCAGCAGGGACCGGTGTATTTAGGATATATTCTCTTTTCTCATGTATATCTACCTTTTCGAGTAGGGAGCGTAAAGAGAAAGACGTTTCTTTAGTCATATTTCTACAACATTTAAAGTAAAGATTTTAGCTTTGTTCATGTAATGTTTTATTCCAATAATAAAACTCCCACTGCAAATTTGTTCTATTCCCGTTTGCAGTAGGACCAAGATCCATATTTTCACTAATAACCAAGGCAGTGTATGCATATCTTGGCTATCAGTTATCTTAGGTAAGCAAACTTGCTAATCACATCTCTTTGTGATTCTTAGTTTCGTTAAAACATCACGTGTATTTAACGAAGACTTTGCCCCAAGCCCAAAACTGTTTTGGAAATCATTGGTAAGTAACCTCACTCTATTTGGTTTGATATGTCGGACATAACCCTCGTCCACCAAAGGTAAAAGGCAATGTCTACTGAGTAGTTTAATCATCAACCAATGAACAATGGTTTGAGGAGGATAGAGTGGAAATGGCATACTACTTAATTTTTAATGGGTTGGTGTTTATGCTTAACAGTGCAAGCAATATTTAAAAGGAGGTTTGCCAGAAAGAACGACTAATGTGATTTTATATGCTTCATAAGAGACCTCTTTCATATGCTTCATTAAGCAGTCGTGGAATGGAAGTCTAGAAAGAATACCGAATGTGATCCCCATTACTTTCTATCCTTAGCAGTACCATTTCGCCAGAAAGAATGACTAATGTGATTCTATTTGTATTTAAAGAGACCTCTTTCATATGCTTCATTAAGCAGTCGTGGAAAGGAAGTCTAGAAAGAATACCGAATATGATCCCCATTACTTTCTATTTTTAGCAATACCTTTTCATATGCTTTGACTTGGTTAAGCAGTCAGTTCTTGAAACTGGCTCTAGCTACCGTCTATCTTGTAGAGGTAGTTTTTATGGTTTCTTATAAAAACGGTAAATCTAATCTATACATTTTTATATGATAGCAGTAAATCTGATTTACCTATATATGTGACCGAGTCACGTATATTTCTTTCAGTTTGTAATGTTGACCTTGGTTAGCATTACAGACACGTGAAAGTTGCTTATTAGAAAAAATACCGATTGTGATCCAATTCCTATCTTCCTCAAAGACCTCTTTCATATGCTTCAGTAAGCAGTCGTGGAAAGAAAGTCAGACAGAAAGAATAGTGAATATGATCTCATTTTTATTTTCCTAAAAGACCTCTTTCATATGCTTCAGCAAGCAGTCGTGGAAAGGAAGTCAGAAAGAAAAACAATGCCAAATGTGATCTCACATTCGTATTTTTCTTCAAAGAAAATTTTCTTTCACGGTTCATTGGAAAGATGGTAAATCTAGTTTTACCCATTTTCATTTTAAAGCAGTAAATCTAATTTACTCTAAGCTGTAAATCTAATTTACTTATATACAGGACCAAGTCGGGTATATAATCTATCAGTTACCAATTCTTTATTTTGCAGCTATGCTCAGTTCTTATTTATACCATTTAAAGCACATAAATAATTTATATGTTTTAAAATCAGATATTCTTTTCGGTCCATAAAGCAATTTGGTAACGTGACAAAGTTCCTTTTGGGCCAGTCATTAGGACACGTGAAAGGGGCTCCTAGGAAAGATTGGGGTCACGAGGACCGCTTAGACTCAATCTTTCTAGACAGAACCATCTCTTTCTTGTGTGGAAATGACAGCTCTTACTAAGGTACTTTATTGCTTCATCACATTCTTCGATGAACTTTACTTATCCGAAGGTTTTCGAAAAGGCGAAAAAGTTACACTAAATTTTGTCATTTCAAAAGCATAGAGTAATTTGGTAACGTGACAAAGTCCCCTTTGGGCCAGCTATCAAGACACGTAAACGAGGGTTAGACGAAAAGCCGAGACTTTTCTTGTCATTAACATTGTCTTTTACGAGTGAAGATTAGCAGTTCTTACTCAGGTACTTTATTGCTTCATCACATTCTTAGATATACTCAAACGCAGTTGAAAGTTTTGAAAACGAAAACATAAAGAAAGCATAAAATCATATTTTATCTTTCTCGGTCGGAAAACCGATCCAAGAAATGTAAAAGTTTACATTTCATAAGAAAGCATAAAGAAAGCTTAAATCTAATTTAACTTTCTTAGTCGGTAGAACCGATCCAAAAAAATCTCATTTCTAATCGGTTTTGGACTTAAGCTGCAAATGTAAGAATTAAACTGATATGCGGTATATGCACCTAATTTGCATAAGTTATAACTTTTAGAAAATCAATCAGCGGGAGAAACCTGGCTCTGATACCACTGTTAGGTTTCGGGATAACCAAAACCCGTTTAGGCTTAAGCTGCGAAAAGAACGTAAAACAAAAATTTTACTTCTAACTTAAGCCAAGGATTAAACGGGATATGTCAGGAAACTTTCCAAGGCAGTCCACCTTCAGTATTCCTTTGGCATCAAAACCCAATTTAATTCTTTTACAGATCTACTCCATGATTGATTTTTAAAACTTTAATCTACTTACCAATTAAATAGATTAATATAACATATTTATACCTTGTTTCCAAATCACAGTTGGAATGCAGACCGAGCGAGAAGAGCTACACCAAGGGAATGATTCTCCATGGAGCACCAAACGTATGGTGCCTCTATAGGTTATCCACCAGGACTAACCAGAGAGCGGTTTATGGAGTTTCGCAATTTCAATCATGAACTCGAAATGATCCATAAATTCAATAATACTCAAGGCAACAAAATGATGTATAAATAAACATTCAATTCATGAACAAAGTTTTATGATAAATTATCGTATTATTGACTTCTAGATTATTACAAACTAACAACTATGTGACTGATGCTTGATATTTATATTATTTTTCTTCCGCTGTTGTTTGATTTATTATGATTAGCCTTGCGTGCTTAAGGATTAATTAAGCACGAGGCGAGGTTGATCACACCTTAATCCAGAATTCCTGGTTTGGGGTGTGACAATATATGTATATATTATATTTATATATAATATAATTACATATAATTATATATAATTAAGGTTTTTGTATAATTATATAATATAATATAATTATACAAAAACCTAAATTACTCTACATGCAAACTAAAAAATTCCACAATTAATAATTACACTACCAAAACCTAAATTATACTAAACAAAATACCGATCATTGTACGTCTACCATCATATGAAAACTTAAATTGCATTTTTGAGGCATTAAACGATATTTTTTTGAAATTCTTATACTTCTGATGAGACGATGCCCGGTGTTCCACCTAGGCAAATCGCATCCGTCTCGTCCCCCCCTTTCCGAAAAGTTGTCATACGCGCGAATCCGACTATCGTAACCAAAGTTATGGCTGTTTGAAATTTTTCCGAAAATGTAAACTTTGGAAATTCATAACTAACTGTAGAAAAATCCAAAAAAGTTGAAATTTGTATCAATTCTGTGTATTTTTCAATGCTCTACATGCTAGTGTAATTACTTTTGCAGACCCTGTATCAGTCCAGACTTGCTGATTTACCAGCAGAGGTCAAATTTGATATACATATACACTTATATATACATATATATACATATATACAGGGTCCGGCTAATTTGCTGCCGGCAGCATTTCTGCCCAAGGTGCTACCGCCCCTTTTTTATTTTGTGATATCGAAACAACAAATCCAAACCGTTAGATATTTAATCTATATTATAATCTACTTGGAGACCAAATTTTACATTTTTTGGAATTGTTTTACTATTTATAAAGCTGGTTTGAAAACCGCTGATTTCAATGCTGCAGAAATTTACTGAAAACAGTGGTTTTCAGACTAGCTTAATAAATAGTAAAAAAATTCCAAAAAATATAAAATTTGGTCTCCAAATAGATTATAATATAGATTAAACATCTAACGGTTTGAATTTATTGTTTGGACATCACAAAATTAAAAAAGGGGCGGCAACACTTTGGACAGAAATACTGCCGGTAGCAAATTAGCCAGACCCCATATATACATATACATATATTATATTATATATACTGTATATATTATACATATAATATATTATATATACACACACACATATATATATACATATATAGAGTTAGGCTGGGGTGCTATGGATAGCATAGTGGCCTCCCGTGCTACGGCTCAATATTCAAGTTTTCAAAATTCAAACGGTCGATCCGAACCGTTCATTGTTTAATCCATATTGAAATGTGCTTGGAGACCAAATTTTACATTTTTTGGAATTTTTTTGCTATTTATTAAGATGGTTTCAAAATCGCTGTTTTTATTAAAATTCTGCACCACTGGAAAACAGCAATTTCAAACCATCTTAATAAATAGCAAAAAAATTTCAAAAAATGTAAAATTTTGTCTCCAAACACATTTCAATATGGATTAAACAATGAACGGTTCGGATCGACCGTTTGGATTTTGAAAACTTGAATATTGAGCCGTAGCACGGGAGGCCACTATGCTATCCATAGCACCCCAGCCTAACTCTACATATATACACATACATATACATATATTATACATATATTATACATATATTAAAAAAAAATCAAACCATGAATATTTTCTTTCTCGAAACTCTAAAAAAAAAAAAAAAAAAAAAAAAAGGAGCGCGAATTTTTTCCGCAGCCCGGAATAAAAATTCCGGGGTGCGGATTTTTTCTGCGGTCTGGGTATTTTTAAAAATATGACTGGAATCTAGTTATTTTTAATAAAATATTTTTTTGGGGGGTATTTTTAAAAATCTCGGCTTTGGATGCCTTAACTGGCATTATTGTGCAGCATCTGTCAGATTTATTTTGAATCCTAGGCTATAATAATCAGTGTTATCAGAACCGGACCGGACCGGCGGTTTGACCGGAAAAAACCGGACCCGGTCAGCTGTCCGGTCTGGTCCAGTGGATAGATCGCTAATGTTATTGGACCGGCCAGAACCGGTTTAACCGGCCGAGTTTTATTAAAACCGCTGAACCATTTCAAGAAACGAACCCGGTTTAAAACAGATTTTTTAAGCTTCAGATTTTCGAACTTTTCAAGCTTGGTGTCGCGAGGAGATGTCTGTGGGGATCAGCCATGGTAAGATAATACACTTGATAAGTGATAACCACGACGAGGGGTTGTGCTCGGAGCCGAGGCCAGCAAAAGCACACAAGACAAGATCCTCCCCAGAACCCCACAGCCTATAGATCGAAGTTCACCAGCTATCGTCTTGATGAAAGAGTGTTAGATTGTGCTGCTCAGCGATCCTTTCTTCACGATTTGAAATTTGCAACTTGATTTCGAGAACCCTCGCCTGAGGTTTGTTCAGTACGTGCGATGAAGTGTTTCTAATAAGTGGCTAACGTCGTGCATGACACAGCTTGACTGAACAAAGATGGTGCGAGAGAAGAGAGGAGCCAAGCGCGTATGAGCTGGTGTTAACGGTGCCAGTGGTTTACATCCGAATTAGCCTCAAGGCAGCAAGACAAACCATCAAGAAAGTAAAGAAGACCTTGACCTCGTAAAAACAGGAACAATTTGGGATTTCTATATGAAAATTGACCTGATTTAATTATTTGAGAGGGGGAATATTGGTGACAATCAGGATAGGAATAATAGTCTATTATCAGTAAACATGAGGCTAATACAATTGATTGCTTGAATCAAAGTTCAATCAAAGGATCTGAGGTGTTGATTTGGATTTGGGGAGCTTTTGGAGCTGAATTCGAGGATGCCTCATTATTTCTGTTGTTGATGAAGAATCTGATTCAAGATCAGATTTGTCGATTCTTGTAGACACAAATTTGCCTGATCTTTTTAGGTTCAAGTTAAGTTTTTAAATTTTGCTGGATTCGTGATCTTTTTTTCCTGGTGATTTTCCTGTTCTTGAATTTAAGGCTGAAAATTAGAATCAGAGTCTAACGGTTTTGATATCAGATGAATTTGAAACAAAAACAGTCAACATGATTAACAATATCCCAAATCAACATTCTTCTTCTGTTATGTATCCACACATAAAAATCTGTCCAATATTATATAGTTTATCTCTAAACAACAATATAATTACCTTGATTAAGTCAAATATACTAAACAACCCTATTTCCGGTGAAATTGGAGCTGTTAAGTTTAGGCTTTAGGTTGTTGGGTTTTGAAGCTATAATTGTTCTAAAAAATCAACGGTTGAACCGGTTGACCCACCGGTCCGACCAGTAAACCGTTGACCCGAAGGTTTTCCGAGTCGATGTCCGGTCCGGTTCTGATAACATTGATAATAATAGTCAGATTTGTTGGTGAGTTATACATACATACAAGTCTATTTACTACACAATCTGTGAGGAATGAGGATACAAATCATCTGGTTTAAATAGGCAACAGTAAATCAATCTCAATCTGATTTAAATAGGCAATAGAAAATCAATCTCAATGACGCGTGTAAGTAAGTCGGTAAATAAAGTTGATTTAATTGGTACCAATTTCCTGCCCGTGGTGTGGGGTCCCGATCCCCTAAAGTAATTCAATCTTTGAAATTTGGATCGAAACTGTCCGATTCAAATCTATCACTCGAGATTACTTCGTGATTCGAATTTATTTTTTGAGATGTGTGTGCTCTAATTTGAATAGATTATCGCAGATTCAAATCAGACGGTAAAACTCAAAGACTAGGTTATTTTACTGGATCTAAACTCCGTGGTGTGTGAGCCTCCTTGTCTTAAAGACTACTACAGCTTTCACTAATTTCCCTCCACGTCTCTCTCACTGTCTCATAGAGATTGAGGTTACCGTTGGTGTCATGTTGACTTGGCATGTTTAGATTTGATTTAATTAGGTTAGTCTCCTACTGATTTCAAGTTTTCAACAATACAGCGTAAAATCTGAGAAGGGTTAGATTGGAGTTATATAGTAGAATCCCAAGGCATCATGCATGGTATTGCAGATAATGTTATGCAAATAGGCCACAAATCAGGTGATTTAAATAGGCCACAGAAAATCATTCTCAGTAAAGGAACACTTCACATGCTGGTTCTAATGATACCTGTCCCCGTGGGGCCTCTGCTTTAGAGGAAAGCCTGGCCAAACACGACACAGAGAGCCAGGGTTGGCTTTTA